>PVKV010042884.1:0-10421 GCA_004027835.1 Alouatta palliata | reverse complement strand
TAGAATAAATAAACTCTCTTTTGCTATCCTCTTAAAAATACATAGTCCCTCACTTTCTACTCTGTTATAATGAATATATACTTAAATTTTACTCTGTTGTAAAAATCATACACCCTCCATTTCTACCATCTTACGAAACATATACACCCTCAATATTTACTCTGCTATATAAAACATACACACTCTACTCTCTTTTAAATTAAATAAGTGCTCTTCTGCTACTCTGTTATAAGAAATGTACACACTCAATTTGTACTGTTAAAAAACATGTTCACTATATATATATACTCTGCTTTAAAATAAATTCACCCTCTATTTCTACTCTGTTATAAAAAATATACACCTTCTAGCTACACTCTGCTTTTAAGTAAATACCCCTGCATCTGCTACTCCGGTATAATATAATATACACCCTGAATTAGTACTGTGCCATAAAAAATATACACCCTGAACTCGTAGTCGGTTTTAAAGTAAATACACTCTATATTTCCACACTGTTATAAAAATATACACCTACAATTTTTATTATTTTATATAAATACACCCTCAATTTGTACATTGTTATAAAAAATATACAAACTCTACTTGTATTTTGCTTTTTTTTTTTTTTAGTAGATACGGGGTTTCCCCATGTTGACCAGGAGGGTCTTGATCTCTTGACTTCGTGATCCACCCGCCTCGGCCTCCCAAAGTGCTGGGATTACAGGCATGAGCCACCGTGCCCGGCTTGTACTCAGCTTTAAAATAAATACACATTTTCTGTTTTCATAAAAAATATAAACCCTAAATTTTTCCTTTTTTATCAAAAATACACACCCTCTACATGGAATCAGCGTAAAAATAATTACAACCTATTCTGATACTCTGTTGTAAAAAATATACACCCTCAATTTTTACTCTTTTAAAAAATAATATTCACCCTCTATTGTAATCTGTTTGAAATAAAGACTCTCTGTATTTCTACTCTGTTATAATAAATATACAAACTCAATTTGTAATGTGTTAAAAAACATATGCCCTATGTAAGTATTCTCCTCTTTGAAATACACAATCTATATCTACTGTGTCATAAAAAATATACACCTTCTAGTTACACTTTGCTTTTAAGTTAATACCCCCACAATTGCTACTCCAGAATAATATAACATGCACCCTCAGATACTACTCTGTTTTAAAAAATGTACACCCTCAACTTGTAGTCGGATTTAACGTAAATAAACTGTATATTTCTACCCTGTTATGAAAATATACAACTACAATTTGTACTATGTTATAGAAATACACCCTCCACTTGTACTCTCTTTTAAAATAAAAACAACCTCCTCTGTTGGACTGTTTGAAGAAATACGCACCCTCTACTTCTACTCTGCTATAAAACATATACAACCTCTATTTCTACTCTGCTTTAAAATAAACACTCTTCTGCTACATGGTTATAAAAAATATACACCCGCTAAGTATATTCAGGTTTTGAATAAATAAATGCTCTTTTGCTATTCTCTTAAAAAAACATAGTCCATCAATTTCTACTCTGTTATAATAAATAGATAACCTAAATTTTACTCTCTTGTAAAAATCATACACCCTCTATTTCTACTTTGTTTTAAAATATATTCACCCTCAATATTTACTCTGTTATAAAAAACATACCCACTCTGCCCTGTTTTAAAATATATAAGAACTCTTCTGCTACTCTTTTATAATAAATATACACCTTCAATATGTGCTCTGTTCTAAATCATTTGCACAATATATATATACACTGCTTTAAAATAAATACACCCTCCATTTCTACACTGTTATAAAAAATATAAACCCTGAATTTGTACTCTGTTATAACAAATATACACCTTCTAGCTACACTCTGCTTTAAAATAAATACTCCCACATCTGCTACTCTGTTATAAAAAACACACAACTTTAGCTTGTACACTGTTGTAAATATACACACGTTCAACTTCTACTCTGTTTTAAAGGAAGTCCACCCGCTATTTCTACTCTCTTATAAAAATAAACACCTACAATTTCTACAATGTTATAAAAAGTATAAACACTCAACTTGTACCCTCTTTTAAAATTAATATTCGTTCTATAACTACTGTGCTATAAAAAATATACACCCTCAATTTTTACTCTTATAAAAAATGTACTCACTATGAATATACTCAGCTTTCAAATAAATATCCCCTCTATTTCTACTCTGTTTAATATATATATACCCTCAATTTGTATACTGTTAATAAAATACACACCCTCTACTTGTACTCTGTTTTAAAATAAATAAACCTGTTTGTACACTGTTATAAAAACATACATGCTCTACTTGTACTCTGCTTTTAAATTAATACTCCAGCTTCTGCTACTCCTTTATGAAAATATACACCCTCATTTTGTACTCTGTTTTAAAATAAACACACGCTCTATTTCGAGTCAATATTTAAAAATATACAACCTCAGTTTGTACTCTGTTATAAAAAATATACACCCTGTGCATGTACTCTGCACTAAAATAAATACACACTTTTCTGCTACTCTCTGATAAAAAATATACACCCTCATTTGTAATCTGTTATACAATATACACACCCAGTACTTGTACCCTGCTTTAAAATAAATACACCCTCTAATTCTACTGCTGTAAAAAAAATGCACTCTTTATTTATACTTTGTAATAAAATATATACACCCTGAAATATATACACCGGCAACATATATTCTGCTTTAAAATAAATACACCTTCTTCTGGTACTGCATTTTGATAAATGTAAACTGACGATTGGTATTCTGTTATTAAATGTATACACCCCATGCATGTACTCTGATTTAAAATACATTCAACCACTACTGCTACTCTGTTATGAAAAATATAAACCCTCAATTTGTACATTGTTATACAAAATATACAAACTCTACTTGTACTCTGCTTTAAATAAATACACACTTTCTTCTTCCATAAAAAATATACACCCTGAATTTTTCCTTTTTTATGAAAAATACACACCCTCTACATGGAATCTGCATTAAAATAATTACAACCTATTCTGATACTCTCTTATAAAAAATATACACCCTCAATTTTTACTCTTTAAAAAAAATACACCCTCTACTTGTACTGTTTTGAAATAAAGACACTCTGTATTTCTACTCTGTTATAATAAATATACAAACTCAATTTGTAATGTGTTAAAAATCATGTGCACTATGTAAATATACTCTGCTTTAAAATACACAATCTATATCTACTGTGTTATAAAAAATATACACCTTCTAGTTACACTCTGCTTTTAAGTTAATACCCCCTCATCTGCTACTCCAGGATAATATAATACGCACTCTCAATTAGTACTCTGTTTTAAAAAATATACACCCTCAACTTGTAGTCAGTTTTAAATACACTGTATATTTCTACCCTGTTATAAAAATATACAACTACAATTTGTACTATGTTATAGAAATACACCCTCCACTTGTACTCTCTTTTAAAATAAAAACAACCTCGTCTGTTTGACTGTTAGAAAAAATACGCACCCTCTACTTCTACTCTGTTATAAAACATATACCAGCTCTATTTCTACTCTGCTTTAAAATAAACACTCTTCTGCTACATGGTTTTAAAAAATATACACCCTCTAAATATATTCAGGTTTAGAATAAATAAACTCTCGTTTGCTATTCTCTTAAAAATACATAGTCCCTCAATTTCTACTCTGTTATAATAAATAGATAACCTAAATTTTACTCTCTTGTAAAAATCATACACCCTCTAATTCGACTTTGTTTTAACATATATACACCCTCAATATTTACTCTGTTATTAAAAACATACACACTCTGCCCTGTTTTAAAATATATAAGTACTCTTCTGCTACTTTTTTTATAATAAATATTCACCTTCAATATGTACTCTGTTCCAAATCATTTGCCCAATATATATATACACTGCTTTAGAATAAATACACCCTCCATTTCTACACTGTTATAAAAAATATAAACCCTGAATTTGTACTCTGTTATAATAAATATACACCTTCTAGCTACACTCTGCTTTAAAATAAATACTCCCACATCTGCTACTCTGTTATAAAAAACATACAACTTTAGCTTGTACGCTGTTATAAAAATACACACCCTCAACTTCTACTCTGTTTTAAAGGAAGTCCACTCGCTTTTTCTACTCTCTTATAAAAATAAACACCTACAATTTGTACAATGTTATAAAAAATATACACACTCAACTTGCACCCGCTTTTAAAATAAATATTCGTTCTATAACTATTGTACTATAAAAAATATACACCCTCAATTTTTACTCTCTTATAAAAAATGCAATCACTATGAATATACTCAGCTTTCAAATAAATATCCCCTCTATTTCTACTCTGTTTAATTTATATACACCCTCAATTTGTGTACTGTTAATAAAATATACACCCTCCTTTAACTGTTAAAGGAGAAAAATTAATGTATTTAGTTTTAAATGATTGATGAAAAGGTTAAACAGATAAATATGTTATGACCTTTTTCTGTCCAAAAGTATTTATGATATTGTCTGATCAATGTCAAAATCTTCACCATTATTCTGAGTTTTAATCATGAAGGATTTTTAAGAGAAGGATTTTGATATTCCATTAAAGGAGATATTTTAATTAGGTTGTCATAATGTTAAATAGCTTTACCTTAAATTGAATAGAATTTTCTTAGACAACATTCTAGTCTAAGTGCAGTAGCTGAATAAATCCTGAAAGTCTGATACTCTGTTTTTGTTCTTTGCAGGAATTCCTAGGTCAGGAATAATGTATTGTATTATTTTGTTTACCTAGGTGTATGTAAATTATTAGATGATTTTAAGTTGTAGAATATTTTGCTATAGAAAATCAGATCTGCGCTACATTTTCTTTTTGGTCAGAACTATCTGTATCCTCATTTATGCTCCTGTTTCTCTATTATTAAAGATACTAAAGTACTCAAAAGAATCCATTTTAAAATGTAAAGTACTCTGTTCCATTTTTAAATTATAACAGTAATAGAATTAAAAACCCAGAAGGAATAAAATGATTTAAGGTAAAAAAAAAATAAAAAAATAAAATAAAATAAAATATACACCCTCTACTTGTACTCTCTTTTAAAATAAATAAACCTATTTCTAAACTGTTATAAAAACATACATGCTCTACTTGTACACTGCTTTCAAATTAATACTCCAGCTTCTGCTACTCCTTTATGAAAATATACACCCTCAATTTGTACTCTGTTTTAAAATAAACACACGCTCTATTTCAACACAATTTTTAAAAATATGCAACCTCAATTTGTACTCTGTTATAAAAAATATACACCCTGTTCATGTACTCTGCACTAAAATAAATACACCCTCTTCTGCTACTCTCTGATAAAAAGTATACACCCTCAATTTGTAATCTGTTATACAATATACACACCCAGTACTTGTACCCTGCTTTAAAATAAATACACCCACTAATTCTACTGCTATAAAAAAATGCATACTTAATTTATACTATGTCATAAAATATATACACCCTAAATTATATACACCTGCAACATATATTCTGCTTTAAAATAAATACACCTTCTTCTGGTACTGCGTTTTGATAAATGTACACCAACAATTGGTATTCTGTTATTAAATGTATTCACCCCATGCATGTACTCTCATTTAAAATACATTCAACCACTACTGCTACTCTGTTATGAAAAATATAAACCCTCAATTTGCACATTGTTATAAAAAATATACAAACTCTACTTGTACTCTGCTTTAAAATAAATACACACTTTCTGCTTTCATAAAAAGTATACACCCTAAATTTTTCCTTTTTTATGAAAAATACACTCCCTCTACATGGAATCTGCGTTAAAATAATTACAACCTATTCCGATACTCTGTTATAAAAAATAAACACCCTCAATTTTTACTCTTTTAAAAAAAATATACACTTTAATTGTACTCTGTTTTGAAATAAAGACACTCTATATTTCTACTCTGTTATAATAAATATACAAACTCAATTTGTAATGTGTTAACAAAAAAGTGCACTATGTAAATATACTCTGCTTTGAAATACACAATCTATATCTACTGTGTTATAAAAAATATACACCTTCTAGCTACACTCTGCTTTTAACTTAATACCTCTCATCTGCTACTCTGGAATAATATAATACGCACCCTCGATTAGTACTCTTTTTTAAATAATATACACCCTAAAATTGTAGTCAGTTTTGAAATAAATACACTGTATATTTCTACCGTTATAAAAATATACACCTACAATTTGTACTATGTTATAGAAATACACCCTCCACTTGTACTCTCTTTTAAAATAAAAACAATTCCTCTGTTGGACTGTTATAAAAAATACGCACCCTCTACTTCTACTCTGTTATGAAACATATACAACCTCTTTCTCTACTCTGCTTTAAATTAAACACTCTTCTGCTACATGGATATAAAAAATACACACCCTCTAAATATATTCTGGTTTAGAATAAATAAACTCTGTTTTGCCATTCTTTTAAAAATACATAGTCCCTCAATTTCTACTCTGTTATAATAAATAGATAACCTAAATTTTACTCTCTTGTAAAAATCATACACCCTCTATTTCTACTTTGTTTTAAAATATATACACCCTCAATATTTACTCTGTGATAAAAAACATACACACTCTGCCCTGTTTTAAAATATATAAGTACTCTTCTGCTACTCTTTTATAATAAATATACAACTTCAATATGTACGCTGTTCTAAATCATTTGCACAATATATATATATATACACTGCTTTAAAATAAATACACCCTCCATTTCTACTCTGTTATAAAAAAATATAAACCCTGAATTTGTACTCTGTTATAATAAATATACACCTTCTAGCTACACTCTGCTTTAAAATAAATACTCCCACATCTGCTACTCTGTTATAACAAACACACAACTTTAACTTGTACGCTGTTATAAAAATACACACCCTCAACTTCTACTCTGTTTTAAAGTAAGTCCACTCGCTATTTCTACTCTGTTATAAAAATAAACACCTACAATTTGTACAATGTTATAAAAAATATACACACTCAACTTGTACCCGCTTTTAAAATAAATATTCATTCTATAACTACTGTGCTATAAAAAATATACACCCTCAATTTTTACTTTCTTATAAAAAATGTACTCACTATGAATATACTCAGCTTTCAAATAAATATCCCCTCTATTTCTACTCTGTTTAATGTATATACACCCTCAATTTGTATACTGTTAATAAAATATACACCCTCTACTTATATTCTGTTTTAAAATAAATAAACCTATTTGTACACTGTTATAACATCATACGTGCTCTACTTGTACTCTGCTTTGAAATTAATACTCCAGCTTCTGCTACTCCTTTATGAAAAATATACACCCTCAATTTGTACTCTGTTTTAAATTAAACACACGCTCTATTTCAACTCAATTTTTAAAAATATACAACCTCATTTTGTACTGTTTTATTAAAAATACACACCCTCTGCATGTACTCTGCATTAAAATAAATACACCCTGTTCTGCTTCTCTCGGATAAAAAATATACTCCCTCAATTTGTAATCTGTTACACATTATATCAACCCAGTACTTTTAGAGTGTTTTAAAATAAATACACTCTCTAATTCTAGTGTTATAAAAAATGCACACTTAATTTGTACTCTGTCATGAAATATGTACACTCTAAAGTATATACACCCACAACATATATTCTGCTTTAAAATAAATACACCTTCTTCTGCTAGTGTGTTTTGAAAAATATACACCCACAATTTGTATTCTGTTATAAAATGCATACACCCTCTGCATGTACTCTGTTTTAAAATAAATACAACCACTACTTCTACTCTTTTATGGAAAATATAGACCCTCAATTTGTACATTTTTTAAACATATACATACTCTACTTGTACTCTGTTTTAAAATAAATACACAGTTTATGCTTTCATAAAAATTATACACCATAAAGTTTTCCTTTATTATGAAAAATACACACCCTCTACATGGAATCTGCATTAAAATAAACACTACGTATTCTGATACTGTGTTATAGAAAATATACACCCTCAATTTTTACTCTCTTAGAAAAAATATGCACCCTCTACTTGTACTCTGTTTTGAAATAAATACACTCTGTATTTCTACTCTGTTAGCATAAATATAAAAACTCAGTTTGTACTCTGTTAAAAAAGACGTGCACAATATAAATATACTCTGCTTTAAAATAAATACACCCTCTATTTCTACTCTGTTAGAAAAAATATACAACTTCTAGCTACACTCTGCTTTTAAATAAATATCCCCGCATCTTGTACTCCGGTATAATATAATATACACTCTCAGTTAGTACTCTGGTATAAAAAATATACACCCTCAAGTTTTACTCTCTTAGAAAAAATATACACTCTCTAATTGTACTCTGTTTTGAAATAAATAAACTGTGTATTTCTACACTGTTATAATAAATATACAAATTCAATTTGTACTTTGTTAAGAAACTTTTGCGCAATATAAATATACTCTGCTTTAAAATAAATACAACCTGTATTTCTACAGTTTTGTAGAAATATACACTTTCTAGCTGCACTGTGCTTTTAAATAAATGCCCCCAGTCTGGTACTCCGGTATAATATAATATACAACTTCAATTAGTACTCTGTTATAAAAAAAAAAATACACCCTCAATTTTTACTCTGAGACAAAATATACTCCCTCTACTTGTACTCTGTTTTGTAATGAATACACTCTGTATTTCTACTCTGTTATAATAAATATACGAACTCAATTTGTACTCTGTTAAAAAACATCTGCATAATACACATATACTCTGCTTTAAAATAAATACACCCTGTAATTCTAATCTGTTATAAAAAATATACACCTTCTAGCTACACTCTGCTTTTAAATAAATATCCCCGCATCTGCTACTCTGGTATATTATAATATACACCCTCAATTAGTACGTTGTTATAACAAATATACACCCTCAACTTGTAGTCAGTTTTAAAGTAAATACACTATAATTCTACCCTTTTATAAAAATATACACCTATAATTTGTACTATGTTATAAAAATACACCCTCTACTTGTACTTTCTTTTAAAATAAAAACAGCCTCCTCTGTTGGTCTGTTAGAAAATATATGCACCCTCTACATCTACTCTGTTATAAAATATATACAACCTCTATTTCTACTCTCTTATAAAAAATATACATCCTCTACCTTAACTCTGTTATACACCCTGTATTTCTACTCTGTTATAAAAAATATACACCCACAATTTTTACTCTGTTATAAAAAATCTAAACCCTATCCTTGAACTCTGTTATAAAATATATACAACCTCTATTTCTACTCTGTTATGAAAATATACATCAAATTGTATGCTGCTATAAAATATATACACCCTCTAAACATACCCAGATTTAAAATAAACCCTCTTCTGCTACTCTGTTATAAAATTATACACCCTCTATTTCTACTCTGTTATAAAATATATACACACACTATTTGTACACTGTTATAAGAAAATATACACCCTCTACTTGCACTCCATTATAAAAAATATACAACCTCTTTTTCTACTCTGTTATAAAATATATACACCCTCAGTTTGTACTCTGTTATAAAAAAATATACATCCTCTAAATACACTCTGCTTTTAAATAAAGGAACTCTCTTCTGCCTCTCTGTTATAGAAAATATACACCCTGTATTTCTACTCTGTTACAAAAAAATATACACCCTCAATTTTCACTGTTATGAAAAATATATACCCTCTACTTGCCCTCTGTTTAAAAATAAATACACTCTTTATTTAAACTCTGTTATAAAATATATACACCATCAATTTTTACACTTTTACAATAATATACACTTTCTAAATATACCCATATTTAAAATAAATAAACCCTTGCTGCTCTGTTATGAAAAATATATATCCTCTATTTCTACTCTGTTATAAAAAATATACACCCTCTAAATATACTCTGCTTTAAAATAAATAAACTCTCTTCTGCTTCCCTGTAATAAAAAATATATTCCCTCTATTTCTACTCTGTTATAAAATTATACGCCCTCAATTTTCAATCTGTTATAAAAAATATACATCATATAATTTCGCTCTGTTTAAAAATAAATACACCCTCTATTTCAACTCTTTTATAAAATATACACCCTCAGTTTGCACTGTTATACAAAATATACACCATCTACTTGCACTCTGTTTAATAATAAGTACTCCCTCTATTTCTACTCTGTTATAAAGTATATACACCCTCAATTTTTACTCTGCTATAAAATATATACACCCTCTAAATATACTCTGCTTTAAAATAAACACTCTTCTGCTATTCTGTTATAATAAATATGCAACCT
>PVKV010042883.1:0-10420 GCA_004027835.1 Alouatta palliata | reverse complement strand
TTTTGTTGCATTTTAGGTTTGGGGGTACATGTGAAGAACATGCAAGATTGTTACATAGGTACACACATGGCAGTGTGATTTGCTGCCTTCCTCCCCATCACCTGTATCTGTTATTTCTCCCCATGCTATCCCTCCCCAACTCCCCACCCCCTGCTGTCCCTCCCCTTTTTCCCCCCCGACAGACCCCAGTGTGAGATGCTCCCCTAGCATTACCAGCATTCATAAGTAAAGATATTTGGGCTCTGATGTTAATATACACTGTTTTGCAAAGGTAGAAAAATCAGAAGATTTATAAATGGCTTATACCTTATTTGTAGGGAAGAGTTAGAATATGATAAATGCGTATAATGAGATGAAATTTAACAATTACAAAATTATGAAGTACAATATATACACTATCCTAGAATATATTTATCACATATCATTATGTAAAAAACAAATGTTTCAAGTTTAATTATATACAATAATTCAATTTTTGTTTAAAATATGTATGTGAACACAGTATAAATGTATATATAATAGTTTTTCTTTAATGACATATATATTTTCTGGAATAATATGAATAAATCAATAAAAGTCATTAGGGAGTAAAAAAATTGATTGCCACAGTGTAATACTAGTTGAATGCTTTCTACTGTAAACTCATTCATCTCTTTTAGAGGAGACTGTGTCTTGGTTTTAATAAGAGACAATCAGAAAAAAATGTATTCAAAGACACTTACCAGGTTTTTGTGTCAGGCAATTAGGCTTACGATGTTGATATTCACTGAAAGAGAGAATATAATAAGAAAAACATTCTAAAGGGTAAGATGATTAATTTAGTTTTAAACAATTTTTAGCTTGAATTATCTTTGTAACATTTAGGTCTTGAAGTTTACCACATCCAGTGGATGAGGAATACAGGGTTGGTAATAATTATATACACATGAAGATAGGACTTCTGGAGTCATGAGCCATTCAGAAAAATCTTACAGGGCAATGTTTACAAAAATGGAATTATTGATGCTTTGGGGACAATATTCCTCATTGTAAAGTACTATCCCAAATGTTTTAGGGAAATTACCATCTTCATTCCCTGACCAGTAAATATCAATAGTCTTCTAAGTTAATTTTGAGCACCAAAGCTTATTGTGAACACATTTGCGAATAGCTCATAGGTTATATTTCTTTCTCTCGTTACCGATTACTTACGTCTAGAGAGAAGAGTGAAGTGGATTTCTTAAAATTTTACATATATATATATATATATATATATATATATATATACACACACACACACACATACACATACATACATATACATAAACACACATCATAATACCACTCATATAGAATATATATAGACTATATATAATAGCATGTATAATATAGAATATATAATTATAGAATATAATATAATAATATAGAATATATATTATGTATTATATAGAATATATTAATGTATATAATATGGTATACATTATATATCATATATATGTATATATGAATAGTATGTATATATAATAAGTGGTAGAAAAATAGACCATGAAGCAGACTGAGAATGATTTGTCCAGGGGAATTGGAGAAAGTTAAAAGACACAGTAACAAAAGGAAAAAAAAAATCTATGGAAAATAAAACAGAATTGGCAGTAGTAGGTAAAAATTGCAAAATATATAAATAGAGCCTGAAAAGTATTGATTCATTTCAGTAACAAAAAAATTATTGTATATGTAAGTAGGACTTTTATGGATCATTAGATAATGAACGAGTAAGTGTTATAATCTCTGTCAAGAATATAACATTTTAGAGAAGATGTGACAGTGCAATAGGTGAAGTAAAGCTCAAAAAAAAAGTTTACGAATGACATTGTTGTTTTGAAGTGATGGGAAAAACTTACAAATTCAAAAATAGAGAAAATGCCAGTAAATAAATATTTCTGAAGACACAAGATAAATGGATCATATTTTGATTTTCATATTTTATAGATACTTCCTCTGTAGTCTTCATGGAAATTACATATAACAATATAAAGTTATAACAATCTGCTTTGCTTTGATAGCAACTTAACTTCAATTGCCTGCAAAAAATTTACTTCCATATAGTAATGCCCCCCTCATTTTACATTACTAATGTTACAGATTCCATCTTTTATGTTGTGTACCCATTAACATAGCCCTATAATTATTTCATACATTTGTGTTTAAGTTCTGTCTTTGCCAGGAGTGCTCTCCTGGTTGCAGTTAGATGCCTGAGGCTTTCCCAGACTGAGGTGGCATGCTTTCCCTGGCTTATAATTCTGATGTCTGAAGGGCAGCAACCCTGATCCCAGATTTTGACTATGCACTCCCCTAGCAGAGAGTCTCTCCAGTGAGCCTGTCCTTGTGAAAAGGTTATTTCTGGGCAACCAGGCTTTCCAATACATCCTCTGAAATCTAGGTCAAAGTGGCCAAGCCTCCACCATTCTTGAATTCTGAGTGTCTACAAACTTGACAAGATATGGAAACCACCAATGCTTACCTCCAGTGCTTTTGCTCTTCAGAACTGTGGATTTAACAGTACTTGAGGTCCTTTAAGCCACCACTGGAACTACAGTGGCTAGTTGGGATGCATTGAGGAACATCCCAAGGTGGTCTGGGGCAGCAGTGCTTGTTTCCAGCCCCCAGAAAACATTCTGCCTTCCCAGGCCTCTGGATTCTAATGGGAGGTGTAACCTTGAAGATTTCTAAAATGTCTTTGACACCGTTTTCCCATTATCTTCACTATTAACATCTAGCTTTCTTTTGGTCTTGCTAATCTCTCCAGCAAGTATTTTTGCTGCAGTACTCTTGCATTTTTCTCCAAAAAAAAGTTCTTTCATTCTTTACCACATAAGCAGGCTGCAAAATTTTCAAATTTCTACATTTTTCTTTTCTTTTAATTATAAACTATACCTATAGCTTATTCCTCTGCTGCCCTATCTGATATTAAACTAGTAAAAACACCCATACCACCTCTTGAAGGCTTTTGTGTAGAGATTTCTTCTATTTGATAACCTAGGTCATCACTCTTAAATTCAGCCTTCGGCCAAGCCCTAGGGCATAGACAACGTAGATAAAATGCTTCCAAGTTCTTTGCTTACTTGTTACTTGGGTGACTTTTTCTCTAGTTTTCAGTAAGTTCCTCGTCTTCATCTGAGACCACATCAACATGGCCTTGGCTGTCTATATTTCTGTTAGCACTTTGGTCACAACCACTTAACCAATCTCTGAAAATTTCCATACTTTACCTCATGCTTATGTAATTTTCTTAACTCTCCTGACTCTTCCAATCTCTGCCCATTCCCAAGTTCCAAAGCCATTTCTACATTTTCAGTTATTCTTAGAGTAACACACAGTACTCAGTACCAATTTTCTGTCTGACTTTATACGTGTTGCTATAAAGGAATAACTAAGGCTGGGTAATTTATGAAGAAAAGAGGTTTATTTAGTTAATGATTCCACTGCCTGGAAGATTGGCTATGTGGTTGGTGAAAGCCTCAGGCTACTTCCACTCATGGCAGAAATAAAGGGGAGCTGACTAGTGCAGAAGTCACATGGCAAGGGAAGAAGCAAGAGAGAGAAGCGGGTGGTGCCAGATTCTTTTAAACCCAGTCGTTGCGGGAACTAATAGAGTGAGAAATCACTCACCCCATATCGAGGGAGGCTATTAATCTATCCCTGAGGGATCTGCCTCCATGACTAAACACTTGCAATCAGACCCCACCTAGAGCACTGGGGATCAAATTTCAACAGGAAATTTTAAGGGGACAAACATCCAAATCATAGCAGTGGGCTTTTGCATTTCCCAGTATGCAAGGCTGCTTGTAAACGTCATAATTTGCGAAAGAGTCATCAGATTCTCCTCGGGAACTTAGATTGTCTGTTGTAACTCTCTACCAGCAATCTCTTGTCGCAGGCATCTGTGGGTTTGTAGTGTCCCTGCAGCTTTCCTGAGCAGCAGATTCTGTTTCTCCCTGTCCAAGATGTGAGTTAAGAAAAGCAGTCTTTCCACCAGCCCCAGACAGGTTAAAACACAGCAAAGAAAGTCAGCTCTGCCCTTCTTTACATGAGAAAATAAATTAAGAATTGGGCTGTTGCCTCCTCCAGACCAAAACCACATCGTGCCATCGATAAGATAAGGCAACAATGAGGAAAACCACTGTAAAATCTCCTGCCATTTTAAATGTTGCTTTTTTTCTGATGTGGTGTTCACTTGATTGCTATAGTCCTTTGAATGTTTTCCAGAGTTTGTATGAGGTTACTTCAGTTGATTTTTGTTGATGTTTCAAAACCTTCAGAGGAAACAAACATTTGAAGCTTTCTAGTCAGCTATTTTGCTAATAAGACTACACCATTCAACTTGAAGTGTCATTCTATTATTCCATTTTGAAAACAACATTAGGATAGCAGTACTTAATGTTTTCATCAATATTTCTATTACCTGGCTTCCCAATACACATTCTTTTATTAATATTCTGAATTTCTACCTAGATTTTGTACATTAGTTTCCAGCAGAAAACTTTTATTTTGTATTCTTGTATGTATTCTGCAAAATAAAATGTGTATTGATATTGAAATGTTGAAGCAGGCTATACATTTCAGCTTTCATAGCCATTTTACCTAACAATACACTAACTCACAGTGATAGTTCGGTCACTTTCCAGTGTGGGTGAATATTTATTTTCTCATAAAATAATCATGATATGTTAGTAGTGAAAACTTCTCAAAAACGTTTGTGTTTTAAAATACCATATCTTACACACATTTTTTATATATAACAAGTAGAAGTGAATTACCTACTTAGCCAGTTCAAACATCATTTTATTTGATGTATCCTTATAGGAAAACTTTCTAAAGCTTTTATTAATCTGTTTGCTCCTAAAAATACATTGGCATTTGCAAAATATAAGAATTTATTGCTTACCAGTTTTTAATGTGTCACTGAATATTTAACACAAGATATTTATGTCTTCTAATTATGCAACATTCTCTAGAATCATTGGTGCCCATTGACATGTAAAACCTTCCAGAAAATCACACTGCCATGTGTGTTCCTATGTAACAATCTTGCATGTTCTTCACATGTACCCCCAAACCTAAAATGCAATAAAAAGTATATAAAAAAAAAAAACCTTCCAGAAAGTTTAAGTAAATTTGAAAAAAGGAAAATGATGTCTTTTTATTTATTTTTCTTTCTAAACAATATTTTATTCATGATGGATAAAATAAGTATACAATATTTTAAGACTAAAGACACTGATATATTGTAAGAGATTGAACACAGTAATTCTAAATCTCAATCAAAATATCTAGTACCAAACTACCACTCCTTGGAAAGTAATTGCTTAAGGTGAAAAGCATTTTTAGGCTATCTTTCATATACAGAAACGAGTGTGAGTAATTTAGTGAGAATATGACATCCAAAAAATAACTTGACTCTGTGGCTGACAGGGACATTCTTTCACCTTTAGCAAGTTTACCCTTCTTATGTGTTTATCACCTTCTCTAGTTTTTTAGTTACAGGGAAAATTATACTTTTCCTTTGTGTGCAGTTTGATATAAGATTTATGTCAGTACCTCTTGTGAATAATTTCTGTAGTTCATTTTGTCTTCTTTCATTTAAATAAACTTTGGAATTTTGCCTGTCAAATAGCACACGACATCTGTACAGGTATTACATTGTTAATAAATTAACAGAAAAGGCGTTTCTAGCTAACCTCATCTAGTTAGCAATGCTATCAATTAGGAAAATACATTGATTCGGACAATCAACGAGATTCCTATTTGCTGATACAAATTCACCGTGTCTTTAAGCTCCAGTAGAGATGTCCTGCCAGTATCTTCTTTCTCCAGTGAAAAATAATATTTATTTATTTTAATAAAAGAGGAAGAAAGAAAGCTGTTTTAATAAAATAGTCTCAAGAGAATGGAGTAAATATATATTGCGTTTATTTCATACTCAATCAAACTCAGGTAATAGTTCCACTCCCCAGTCTCTTATTTAATTTCCCCCTGACCCTCACTTGCACTATACTGCATATTTCATTTCAAACTCGGTTAAATAAATAAGTCGAATTTTCTAAGCCCATGAATTTCATAGCTATTCTTTGTTGCCAGTAAATCTTACCTTTTATTTTCACTAGTCAGATCAGGGCCATAATCAGGAACTGGGACACAGGGCTCTGCCCCTTTTCAGGATCATCAGTAATCTTTCACCCACACTTAGATATGAATTATTAAGATAGCCCTTGGTTAAAAAAGGAAAACTATTTCAAGTGTAATGCCGCAAAAGGTTGAAACAATTGAATTTCCCATTTAACAAATACAGAATTGTTTCTAGCTCTCAAGTGAACTTCAATGACAATGAAAATGAGAAAACAAGTTGATGCAGAATGGGAAGTTGTCATCGTAATGTAGAGCCAAATTAGAAGAAAAGTGCCAGGTACACTTGAAACCATATACAGAAGAAGGCCAAGTCAGATCAGTGACTTGGTGTGCTGAAGAGGCATCATAAATATTCATGACAGTTAGATCTGTAAAGTATCTACAGACTCATGGGTCAGAGAGTGGAAGAAATCTTTGATAAATCATGTAATCGACTGTACAATGTTGTGTTTCACATTCCAAGACATATGTATGTCTTGTTTTAAATATATGATTCTAAAAAACTTTAGAATTAGTTTCTATTCATTTTTAAGCCTTTCATCTAAATATTCTAAAGTCATAATTTAATATTTCTTTTAACCATCATTCTTTTCTCTCCATTCAGTTTATCAAATGTTGAATATTAATTCAGTATCATCATGCACTGAAACAAGCTCCCACCAGGAATAAAAACATAAAAATTTATATTATTTAAGTAAAATTAATATGTGAGTATAATATACTATATTACTTTAAATGTTAATTATGTAAAAGCCAATATATGTTTTCTCCAATATTTTTATATGTAAGTATATATGTCTATACATATAATATATAAACAGATGTGTTGAACTGATCACTAAATAAAAAATCAAGCAGCACAGTTTCAAAGACCACCACCTTTTCTATTGAGATATACTGCCTTACTAAAAAACTATGAAAAATATCTCCAAGAGATATGTTTTAAATATACAATTGTTTTACATATATATATATATTTTTAAATTTTAACATGTGTACATATATCACAGTGTGTGTGTATGTGTTTTCCGTGTGTCTTTATTCAGGCCTCTCAGAATAAATAACTGACACCTTCATCTTAGACTTCCAGCCTCTAGAAATGTGAGAAAATACGTATTTTGGTGTTTAAGCCACCCACTCTATGGTATATTTGTATATATTTGTCTATGGTATATTTGTATGCTATATATACATGCACGCACATTCAAGATCCTTATGCATATGTTACGGGCTGAATTGTGTCCCTGCAAATTTATATGTTGAAGTCTTAAGGAGATGACTGCATTTGAAAATAGAGCCTTTACAAGGGGTTTTGATAAAATGAGATCAAATTGGTGGGCCTTAATTCTATATGTCTGATATCCTTATAAGAAGTGAAAATTAGAGGTATCAGGAGTACATCCACACAGAGAAAATACCTTCTGGGGACACAGTGAGAAGTTGGTCAGCTGCCAGCTAGGAGAGAGACCTCAGAATAAACCAATCTTACTAACACCTTGATCTTGGACTTCTAGCCTCTAGAATGTGAGAAAATATATTTTTGTTGTTTAAGCCACCCAGTCTATCATATATTTGTTATGGTAGTCCCAGCAAATTGTTGAACATATGTCTGCTAACTTTTTCTCTATGGAAAAATACACACATACACAAGCACAGTGACTTCTGCTATCCTACAGAAAACAGGGCTTCAAATTGCATGAATGAATCATTTTACTAATAACTTGCTACTGAAAAATAAAATTCTGTTATTTAAGTGGCTGCTATGTAAAATATCCCTAACCTGGAACAAGGGCTCTGTGATTTAGTTTTGAGTGATCTATTGCTACTCAGTAAAAATAAATTAAAAATTAAATAATTTGCAGGCCTAATGTCAATGACTCACAATCTTATACCTCAACACTCCCCTCTTACAGAAAACATAGATATTTTATTTGGATTTATCAACTAATAATAAGTCTAAAAACACAAAAAGGACTATTACCAACTTTGGGCAAATATGGAGAAAATAATCCACCATATGTATTCCTTATATATGATTATTAAGAATATAAATGGTATTTTAATGTAAAGCTGGGCAAAACAATGAATCTTGACATAATTTGTCCAAGTTTAAAACGTCTAACATTTAGTGAGTGCTCAGTATATAGCAGTTTGCACTGATGTTTTATACACATTTTCTCATTTATTCTTCACCAAAGACAAATGGAATTGGTATTATTGTTATTTTCATGTTTTATGTTTTCTCTATTTCTCAAAGGTCTGAATATAATAAATCTATATTCTCCGCATGGTTATCTGATGCTTTGAAGGTTTTAGATGTTATATAAAAGAAATTTCCTAGCAAACATATTCAGTCCTTAGAATAGGCAAAAGAGATTACTTTGGGCTCTTTCACTGAAGGGCAGGACTTGATATTTTCTGGATTATTTTACAGTTCTATTGACAGAGAGTTTAATTTCTATACTTTTTAAAAAATTCACTTTTAAGGATTTTATTAAATATTAAACTTTAAGTCTGGGGGTACATGAGCAGAATGTGCAGGTTTGTTACATAGGTATATGTGTGCCATGGTGGTTTGCTGCATCCATCACCCCATCATCTACATTAGGTATTTCTCCTAATGCTATTTCTCCCCTACCCCTCCACCCCCTGCTAACACTCTTCTACCCCTCCACCCCCTGACAGGCCCCATTGTGTGATGTTCCCCTCCCTGTGTGCATGTGTTCTCATTGTTCAATACCCATTTATGAGTGAGAACATGTGGTGTTTGGTTTTCTGTTCTTGTGTCAGTTTGCTGAGAATGATGGTTTTCATCTTCATCCATGTCCCTGCAGAGGACATGAACTCATCCTTTTTTTATGGCTGTATAGTACTCCATGGTGTATATGTGCCACATTTTCTTTATCCAGTCCATCACGGATGGGCATTTGGGTTCGTTGCAAGTCTTTGTTATTGTGAACAGTACCACAGTAAACATACATGTGCATGTGTCTTTATAGTAGAATGATTTCT
This sequence comes from Alouatta palliata, assembly GCA_004027835.1. Lineage (NCBI taxonomy): Eukaryota > Metazoa > Chordata > Mammalia > Primates > Atelidae > Alouatta > Alouatta palliata. The sequence continues at coordinate 1,246 of PVKV010042883.1, read as the reverse complement.
AATCCTTTGGGTATATACCCAGTAAAGGTATTGCTGGGTCAAATGTTATTTCTAGATCTAGATTGTTGACGAATCAACATACTCTCTTCCACAATGGTTGAACTAATTAACACTCCCACCAACAGTGTAAAAGCTTTCCTGTTTCTCCACATCCTCTCCAGCATCTGTTGTCTCCTGATGTTTATACTTTTGTCCAACAGAGATGCACAAAGTTCTATTCAATGGAACAGAAAACCCCAAAAAGCAAATGTATGGTACATGAACATTAATCAATTTTGTTTCAAATTCAGGAATTTATTAGTAACCCACACTAATTATTTTCCTTATTATTAAGTTGAATTGAATCTTTGGTAGTTATTCATTTTTATTTGCATGAGAATCATGGTTTTGCCTTTTGGAGAATTATATTTTTAGCAGTAGTAATTTTATGGTAATTGATTTGAGAAAAGGTTGTTATGTGATGATCATAATCAATCTATAGCCATTATTTTGAGTTTTACCTGAAGATACACTGTTTAATTTTTATAAAACATTTAGACTAATTTCATAATTTAGGAAATTAAAAAATAGAATGTCAAGCCCTATTAATGTTAACCTAGGAATATTTGGGCAGAAAAGACACACAGAAGATGATTGCTCAAAATCAATTCTTATTTTAAAGAAAGATTCCTTTATGTTATAAGCCATCTAGTGCAACTGAATCCTCAAATTTAAAATATCAATCATGTATATATTTTCAGAAATATTATTCCTCATTAAAAGGAGAAAATAGAAAATTAGAGGAAGTATTAAATGGAAGTTTCTATTTATTTGGAAATATAATAAGATTTTCTCATCCTAAACTGTCCAGGGTGAACAATTTAAGCATCCTACCTACCTAGAGTCACTAATCAAGGCCAGAGAATAGCTTCTAAGGAGAATTGTAGCAATTTTCTTTGTGTCTACAGTGGACATTAAAACATGAGAGCAGCCAACCTCATCAGTTGTAGCCATGGAACATAAATTCTTCCCCTAGAGCTAAAGATAAGTTGGATCTTGGAATGAAAGCTGCATTACCCTCCTCACCAAACACCTCCACCCCTCACCTTGTGAAACTTTCTGTTTAAAGGAAAAAACTACTCCCTTTTCACAATGGGAAGGGTTGCCAGGGGAGAACAAGCAGAGCTGAAATATTAGTACTCTTCTGCTTAAGAAATAATCAGATGTCATATATCATCTTCTTTTTTTTTTTTTTTTTTTTTTTTTT
>PVKV010042882.1:0-10423 GCA_004027835.1 Alouatta palliata | reverse complement strand
ACACAGGAACAGAAAACCAAACACCGCATATTCTCACTCATAGACGGGTGTTGAACAATGAGAACACATGGACACAGGGAGGGGAGCATCTCACACTGGGGTCTGTTGGGGGGAAAAAAGGGGAGGGACAGCAGGGGGTGGGGAGTTGGGGAGGGATAGCATGGGGAGAAATAACAGATACAGATGATGGGGAGGAAGGAAGCAAATCACACTGCCATGTGTGTACCTATGTAACAATCTTGCATGTTCTTCACATGTACCCCCAAACCTAAAATGCAATAAAAAGTATATATATTAAAAAAAAAAAGTTACAGAATGGCAGAATGGGTAAGAATTCACCAACCAAGTTTCTGCTGTCTTCAGGAGACTCACTTAACATGTAAGGACTCATATAGACTTAAGGTAAAGGGGTGGAAAATTATATCTCATGCAAATTAACACCAAAAGTGAGCAGGAGTAGCTATTCTTATATAAGACAAAATAAACTTTAAAGCAACAGTAGTTAAAAAAGACAAAGAGAGACATATAATAATAAAAGGACTAGTCCAACAGGAAAATATAACAATTCTAAATATGTATGGACCTAGCATTGGAGCTCCCAAATTTATAAAACAATTACTACTACACCTAAGAAATTAGACAGACAGCAACACAATAATAGTGGGGGACTTCAGTACTCCATTGGCAGCCCTAGACAGGTCATCAAGACAGAAAGTCAACAAAGAAACAATGGACTTAAACTATACCCTAGAACAAATGGACTTAACAGATATTTATGGAACATTCTACTCAACAATTGCAGAATATACATTCTATTCATCAGCACATAGAACATTCTCCAAAGTAGACCATATGATAGGCCACAAAACAAGCCCCAGTAAATTTAAGAAATTCAAAATTATATCAAGTGTTCTTTCAGACCACAGAGGAATAAAACTGGACATCAATTCCAAAAAGAACTCTCAAAACCGTGCAAATACATGGAAATTAAATAACCTGCTCCTAAGTGCACATTAGGTAAACAATCAAATCAAGATATAAATTAAAAAATTATTTGATCTGAACAATAATAGTAACACAACCTATCAAAACCTCTGAGATACAGCAAACTTTCCTTAAGAGAAAGTTTATAGCATTAAGTGCCTATATCAAGAAGTCTGAAAAAGCACAAATAGACAGTCTAAGGTCACACCTCACAAAACTGGAGAAACAAGAACTCAGACCCAGCAGAAGAAAAGAAATAATGAAGATCAGAGCAGAACTGAATAAAATTGAGAAAATAAATACAAAAGATAAAGGAAACAAAAAGTTTGTTCCTTGCAAAGATGAATAAAATTGATATACCATTAGTGAGATTAACCAAAAAAAAAAAAAAAAAGAGAGAGAGAAATTCAAAATAAGCTGAATTAGAAATAAAACAGGAGTACAACTGATACCACAGAAGTACAAAAGACTATTTAAGGCTACTATGAACACCTTTACACTCATAAAATAGAAAACCTAAAGGCAATGAGTAAATTCTTGGAAATATGCAGCACTGCTAGATTAAACCAGGAAGATATAGAATTTCTGAACATATCAATCACATGCAGTGAGATTGAAGTGGTAATAAAAAACATTGCCAATAAGAAAAGTTCAGAACCAGACAGATTCACAGCTGAATTCTATCAGATATTCAAAGAAGAATTGGTACTAATTCTATTGACACTATTCCAAATGACAGAGAAAGAGGGAATCCTTAAATTGTTATGTGAAGCCAGTATCACCCTAACACCAAAACCAGAAAAGGACATAACAAAAAAATGAAACACAGACCAATATCCCTGATGAACATGGATGCAAAAATCCACAAGAAAATACTAGCTAACTGAATCCAACAGCATATCCAAAAGATAATTCATCATAATCAAGTGGGTTTCATATCAGGGATGTAGGCATGGTTTAACATAGATAAGTCAATAAATGTGATACACCACATAAACAGAATTAAAAACAAAAAGCACACGATTATCTCAATAGACGCAGAAAAGGCATTTGACAAAATCCAGCATCCCTGGATTTTGATTAAAACTCTCAGCAAAATCAGCAGAGAAGTTTAGAAATTTGCAAAGTTTGTGATCAAAATAAATTCTTGTTCCTCCTTCTGTGTCTCAGTTATTCCTCCTTCATTCCAGACTTTCTAGTGTTAGCTAGTATTACTTCTTGTTCCTTTTCTCTATGAACACTGGAAATTTCAAACTTTCTCGTGGCTTGAAATACTGCCTGTGTATATCCAAGTTTGTATCTCTATTCCATGTCTGTTTCCCATCTCCTCCAACTCTTGAGTCTACATTTCCACTTGAAGTTTACTTGACATCCCAAACTTCAGACATTCAAAACCTAACTCATTTTCTTCCCTAAACCTGCTTTACCAGCATCATCTTCATCTCAGTTAAAAGCAGTCGTGTTCTTGAAATTGCTCAAATAAAAATCCCTGAAGCTATCATTGTCTTCCCTTTATACATCCTATGTCCAATCCATTTGTACATCCTATTTCCTCATTCATTAGAAATTATTCAGAATCTGATACCTTGAACCATTTCTGTCACTATGGCCCTTTCCCAGGTAATAACACCTGTCCCTGGAATTAATGAAATAGCTTCCAAACAGCTTCTACTCTTATCTCTTCATAATCTATTCTCAGCATTATTCCAGAGTTCTCCTTATAAACTGTAGGTCAGATAGTGCCACTCCTGTGCTCAAAGGGCTATAATGTCTTCCCTTTCACCTGGAGTAGAAGCTACAAGCCTTACAAGGGTACGACCCTTACAAGGGTCCGTATAGCAGGCCCTGTGTGATCTGCTTCCCTAACTCCTCGGCTCTTCAAAATTTTCTCCAGTTGCTCTTTTGTCTTACTCAACTCCTTTCCAGCCCCACTGGCCTTTATGCTGTTCTTTGTGTTTTGTGCTGCATTAATTTATTTTTGTTGCTTTGTTTGCTTTTTTGTTTTGTTTTATTTTTGTTGAAGCTGTTCCTTCTGTCTAGAAAGCTCTTTTTCTTCCAGACATCTGTTTGTCTCTCTTTCCTCTTTCAAGTCTTAGTTCAAATCTCACCGCTTCAGTGAGGTTTATCATGACCACTTTATTTAATTCTGCAAACTCTCCCCTCACAATACTCCCGATTCTCCTGATCACATTCTAGTTTGTCTCTTATCCATAGAAATTAGCACTATACACAAAATAAAATTCCCATGAAAACGCCAGTAGAGTTTTTGAAATAAATTTTAGGAAACTATTTCTAAACATATATTTAAAATATAGTTATATAAAATATACTTCTGCACTTAAGTATATATAGCATTTATAAGTATATGTAGTATTTACATATAAATATTATATATAATATGTATAAGTATATAAAATATACATTACATATAGATGAATAAAAATACATAAAAACCTAAGAAATTTCAGAATATAAAAACAAAGCAAAGTAAATGAACAAATACCTAATTTTAATTATATTTAACTATAAATAGTGATGTTACAGTTTTCCACTCAACTTTATGGTGAAAACTCAATATTCAGTCACATGCATGGCAAAGCTAGGAAAATGTAGTGTAAGATCAGTGAAGTGGTACAGCCATTCTAGAAGGAATTTGACAATGTTAGCTAATTAATATGTTTATATCCTTTATCAGCCCTCCTTCCCTGGGTTTATCCAACAAAATGTCTTATCCAGGTCTATGAAGAGGTATGATAAAAGAAGTTCACCAGGCTGTTATTTAAGATACTGAGAGATAAAGTCAGCTGAAACATGCAATAACTAGTGAGAATATGGTGGACTGATTGCCCTTCACCAATATCGGATTTCTCTCCCTAGGAGAGAGGCAAGAATTCACAGGCAGTCTGGAGAACCCACCTAAGAACTGGAGAGAAACAAATGGAGTCTCTGTGGTTGATTCCGGAGCTGGGTCATATCACCAGCTCAGCTTTGTTTCAAAGCTGCCATTGGCTCCACCACACTGGGCATTTGATCCATTCCCACTGGATTTCTGTGTTTTGCTGCTGCCGCTAGGCTTGTGAGAGCTCTGCTGGTGCCCTCGATACTTTCTCCAAATCCCTAGGTCATTTTCCATGCCTCCAAAAGTGAATGATAGTAGCTCAAATTTTCTTTGACTGCCAGGAGAGAGGGAGAGGGGAAGGGGTGTCTTTCTATTTTGCTTTCTGCACACTGAAAGATGGAAACTGCTTTCACCAAGTCTCACAATCTGTGGGGAAAGGGGAGTTCCTTAAACAGGTAGAAGGGACAGTTGCAGGACAGATTGCACCTCACAAATGTCTAGTTACTCTGCCTTTATGACAGTTCATTATATCATGTCTGATTTATCCCACATTTATGCTTCACAAAATGGTTCCTGCCTGTAATACAATTATATCTTGCACTGAGACACAAACCACATTTACATCCTCTCACAGACAACTCCAAAATTGTGAGTTACTGCACCTTAGATTCCACACAATTGAGTAATACCAATTCCTCCTCAAATTCTGTTGCTTTCTTGTTTTAGTAGTCTGCATTTTAGACTAAATTGTATCATTTTTATAATACTAAGGGAACTTAGAAGTAAGAAGAAAAATAATGAAAATATGTAAATAAATATCTATCCTAGCACGGAAACTAAGACCAGGGTCTTATATGTGCAATTGACCATGAATTCATTTATATAAATAAGACCAGAATAATTTGTAGAGTTGACCATGAACCCATTTATAACATCTCTTTTCCACTCCCAATTCAAAGTTTCTTTTGCCTATATCCAAAGCTCTAACTTTTTGGAGGTTCTTTAACTCACAGGGCCACCTAAATATGCTCTCCTAATGGATCTAAACTCTTGTTGGTGCCGTCTTTATAGAATTGCATTAGACTTCCATTAACTTTTATGAATGAATTTGGTAACATGATGAGGTGTATCCTTCCTCCCCATATAATACAGAAACCCCCCTAAATACTGGAATTCTTTTTTTTAGTGAGAATAATAAACACACACAAAAATTCCTATTGGCTTGGAGGAAGTATGCTTATATGCTACATCAGACTGAATTTAGCATTGTATTTTATACTGTTGTATTTTCAGTTTTATTTTCTACTTTGTGGTATGCATGGCTCTTACCAAGCCATCTGGACTATCTATTACTTCCCGCTCTTTAGGGCCTATCTATATAATGCTATAAATGCAATGGAAGTCATGTTAAACCTTGAGATAATGAGATTATCAATGTTCCTAAAGACCAAACAAAACTCAGAGCTAGAGGACTGGCACAGCCCTGAGACAAAATGGTGAAGTTCTATATCTGCTCAAAGCTAACTATTTTCGGTGCTCTTTGCTTGGTGGGATAGAAAGGAAAAAAATCTATGAGTTTCTAAGAGCTGTGTTATTTTGATCTTGTATTAAATTCATGCCTGTTATAATAACTGCAGTTGAATGCAACATGTTTTTAAATACCTTCCTGCAAGATATGTTATTGATTTATAATTACTATTTTGGTTGAGAGAGAGCACTCTTTATTCAAGAGATCAAAATATATGTGTGCCTGTGTATGTGTGTGTGTATGTATAGACACATAGACTAGATAGATAATAGGTAGGTAGATAAATGTGAATAACTGGTTATAAATATTATGATACATATTATAGAGAGATATTCATCTATACCTATATTTAGATATTTGTAGATAAGAATCTCTATTCTAAAATTTTACTCAGTTTCAGGAGTACAACTTGAACCAAAATTCACGGGTAATTTGGTCATTGGAAACTCTCCTTCTGACCAGTGGACTGAAAAGTCTTTCTAGGTCCAATATATTATCTAAGTGCAAAGTTAATGTCCACTGAAACATTTGGGTAGATCTAATTTTCCAGGGCACAGATTGATGGGTAAAGAGATTAGTGTTACTTTGGAGAAGTCTAGGAGGAACACTGTTTATTTGTGGTTATGATTTTTGTTACTGGGCCACTTCTACAGGGCAGGGCTTTCAACCTGTTTGACATCATGGCATGCATAGAAAATAATATTTCTACGGTATACCAGAGTAAATGGAGAAGTCAGCAAAGCTTGATGTACTTGGCCTGGAAGCTTTAGCTGCCCACATGCCATTTATTTATTTCAGGCTGAGGGAAACAGTTATCTCAGCAAGCTATAACCCCTGCAAGTCACTCAAGTGCGTTGTGGCCACCAATTAGGAGATTCTGCTCTGAAGTACCTGATCATTCTTTATTCAGCTCTGGGTCTGTGAACCAGCTTAGATATGGAAATCAAGTGTGCAAATGATTCATGGTGACTTATGCTGCACTTGTGCTCACTATAGGGAGGATTATTTTTAGGTTAAAAAATGTTTTATTCACTTAGTAGACTGCCCAATCTTTTCAAACACAGAGACACCATGTAAATTAGTCGCAATAAAAAATGTCTTCAGGCCAGACCCTTCTGATTAACACCCATCCTTGCTGTTTATTCGTGCAGCCATACCTACTTTGCTCTTAATTTAGTTTCCAGTACTTGGCAAGGATACACGAAGATCACCCTGTGTTAGTCTGCTAGGACTGCTATAACAAAATACTGTGTGCTGGATGGTTTAAATAATAAGCAGTTGTTTCTCACAGTTCTGAAGGCTGGGAGATTCAAGATCAAAGTGCAGGCTAATTGGGTTTCTGGTGAGGGCTGTCTTCCTGGCTTGCAGAGTGCCACCTTCCTGTTGTGTCCACACATGGTAGAGAGAAAAAGAGAGAGCAAACTCTCTGGTCTTTTCTTATAAAAACACTAATCTCACCATGAATACCCTACCATCAGGACATCCTTTAAACCTAATTACTTTTAAGGATCCCTTTCCAAAATCCATTACATTGGGGGGTAGGGCTTCAGCAGATGAATTTGGGGAATATATAATTCAATACATAGCACTTCCCATGACAGTTTTATTTAAATAATTCATTCCCACTGTGAGGTCTCCGAAGGGAAAATCTGTGTCCTCTTGAGGGACTATATTTAGGGAATAGGTAGGGAGTTCATATACACTAAATTCACTTTCACATTCACAGTTCCCAAAGTATTTGGATTGCTTCCTTACTTTAACAAGGTAATTCTGATATCTCAGCTTTTGTTTACAGTGGTCCAACATTTATTCCAGACTTCTGTCAGCTGTTTGAGTAAACAACTGATACAAGACCCAGTTGTTCAAACCAGCACTGAAAATACAGAATCTCTGATGAGTTCACGCACATTGATAAATTGAGCCCAATTCTCTTTCCTTGGATAAATATCCTAAGAATCCATACCTACATAAAGGATGCAAATTTTTGTTGGTATAAGTGAACAAAGACCTATAAAGTAATTTTGTACATTAAGTTTATAAAACTTAACTTTCTGAGGTATGTTGAGCTCTGGTTTTAGTCCTAAGTCTGGAAATGATGAGGTGCACATGGAGAACTGGTTTGATGTTAGAAGGTAATTGAAATAGGTATGGCATATACCAGGGAAGGAGAAACAGATTTCTCAAAAGAGAAATATGTACACCAGATGGCAATGCAAATTCAGTTGAGATTGAGGGGTTGAGAAATTCTGATTACTCCAAATCTTACCTTAAGTCCCCCAAACTATCATTTGTATCCTACTGTCTCCCTCCCACCCCCACCCCCAATGCACTGACATTCACTGAGGAGATCTGGCATGGCTGTGAATCCAACTGACACCATAATTTGGTAACCAACAGGATCAAAGTATGTGTTTTGATTTTGGCTATATCAGTCTTTGGGTAGGATTTATAAGGTCTATTAGCTTGGTCTTAGATGTTCCCTGGGATTGCATCTTTTCATTGAGTTGAAAACTTAGGGATTTGAGCTGTCCATTCCTTATTATTATGTCATTTGAAATAGGGTTACTCTGACATCCAGGCTGGAGTACAGTGGCATGTTTATGACTCACTGCAGCCTCAACTCCCTGAGCTCAAGTGATCCTCCCACTTCTACGATAGTAACAGCAGCTTCCCTCAAAAACTTGCTTTGAGCAAGTACTTCACTTCAGGTGATGATGTAAGTGGTGGTTTCACCTCAGTGAGTTATGTGCAGCAACACTTTCTTCCATAACTAAGAGTATTTTTGTGGTTCTTTAGCCTCACCTAAGCGCCCTCAACCCCCCAAAATCTCAAACCCTGCCACCACCACCTTCACTGTCATTCTGAGGGATATTGCCTATAACCCCACTCCCTGTACTAGTTTTTATATTAGGCAGAATTCTTGTTATGAAGTAAATAAAATAATTCTGGCTAATTTAAGCAAACGTTAATTACTGGCATAATGTCAGATCACTGTGAAAAACTGGAAAATCAATCTTAAATAATTGACATGAAATAAGAGAGGACACAAAGCCAAGATTACCCCTCAGGAACAGTTTGAATGATAACCTTGTACATTTAATGGCAGATCTCTGATTTTTGTTGTTGTTGTTGCTGCTGTTGAGTTGATGTCTTTACCACTTTGTTTTAGACACCAAGAAAAAGGGGAAAACTTGTTCTCCCTGCTTTGTCTGTATGGAGGATTTATGGACCCGGACTCCAAGCAAGGTTCACACAAGTCTCTAAATATATAATAGGGGATTGAATGACAAAGATTATGTGTATATTTCTTCATTTAGTATTGTGCTGTACCGAAGTGTCACTGGAGTAAAGTTTATGTTCATATAAGTATTCTCAGTTTCTCTACACTGTTTCTGGGATATTTTTCTTTGTATCTTCTAGTTACTTAAAGACTGGCTACAATAGGTTAATAGCTGAAGAAGAGAATTTAAAGATGCTAAGAGGGTAAATTGATTGGCTAAAGAAATAATTAAAGAACTGATAAGAGACTTAATAGGCTGCTGTTTTTTTCTTTTTCTTTTCCTTTTTTTTTTTTTTTTTTGGTTGGGGGAATTGTGAGAGAGGGAGAAGAGAGACCGAGAGAGAGAGAGAGAGAGAGAGAGAGGTTTAATATTTTGGAAGAGATATAAAAGGCAACTACCATGATAAAGAATTTTTAGGCTGCCTAGGATATATTTCTTCCTTTTCAAGAGACTGTATAAGTCAGTTATTTATTATGTTTTCTGTTTGTTGTTAATGCTGAGAATTGTAGTTATGTGTATTTTTATGAGATAACAATAGACAAAGTTTTATTAAGATTAACATTTAAATATTCTTGGCTGGGTGGAGTGGCTCATGTCTAGCACTTTGGGAGACCAAGGTGGATCAATCCCTTGAGACCAGGAGTTTGAGACAAGCCTGGCCGAAATGGTGAAACCCTGTTTCTACAAAAAAAAAAATTAGTAGGGCTTGGTGGCATTTGCCTGTAATCCCAGCTACTTAGGAGGCTGAGGCAGGAGAATTGCCTGAACCCAAGAGTCAGAGGTTGCAATGAGCCGAGATCACACCACTGCACTCCAGCCTGGGTGGCAGAGCAAGACTTTATCTCAAAAATAAAAAGTAAAAATAAATGAATAAATAAATACTGTTTGTTCTATTTAATTATTTTGGAGTTGATTTCTATGTCTGAAATTTCATTTTTTTATGGATGTCATATCTTCTTATATTCTTTTGACAGTTCCATACCCTTTTCTGATTGATGTCTTTTTTTTTCCACAAGGATGCTATTCCTCTGGACTTTCAGGTTGCCGTTTAATTTCTATGGCAATATAATACTTTTTATTGACCTGTTGTTTTGTCTTACTTTGCTCAGTCTCAAACAAAAGTAAATGTATCCACACTATAAACAAAGGTGAAATTTAGGCTACAGTTGCTGTCTGGATTGTTGACAGTATGAGATAATAAAAGTCTTGAAAAAGCACAATCCTGCACTTTGCTGCTGCTATCAGCCCTACCCAGAGAGTTTTCCTTATACAGACTATTGTGTCCATGCAGTAAATTACAACAAATTATCATTTTCTTTGGCCCAATTTTGACAGTTGCATTTGCTAAATAATTTTTAAGAGAGCTGCATAGAAATGGGAAGAGTGGCATTATCTGATGAGGAGCAAATATTGAAATTTTCTAATTACCTCAGTGTGCAGGCAGTGGCAGATCAATAAAAATCATCCTAAACATTTTTTTAAATTAATTAATTTATTTATTTTTATTTATCTTTTTATTGCATTTTAGGTTTTGGGGTACATGTGAAGAACATGCAAGATTGTTGCATAGGTACACATATGGCAGTGTGATTTGCTGCCTTCCTCCCCATCACCTATATCTGGCATTTCTCCCCATGCTATCTCTCCCCAACTCCCCACCCCCCACTGTCCCTCCCCTATTTCCCCCCAACAGACCCCAGTGTGTGATGCTCCCCTTCCTGTGTCCATGTGTTGTTCTCTTTGTTCAACACCCACCTATGAGTGAGAACATGTGGTGTTTGATTTTCTGTT
>PVKV010042881.1:0-10393 GCA_004027835.1 Alouatta palliata | reverse complement strand
GGGTGTTGAACAATGAGAACACATGGACACAGGGAGGGGAGCATCTCACACTGGGGTCTGTTGGGGGGAAAAAGGGGAGGGACAGCAGGGGGTGAGGAGTTGGGGAGGGATAGCATGGGGAGAAATAACAGATACAGATGATGGGGAGGAAGGCAGCAAATCACACTGCCATGTGTGTACCTATGTAACAATCTTGCATGTTCTTCACATGTACCCCAAACCTAAAATGCAATAAAAAGTATATATTATTTAAAAAAAAAAAAAAAAAAAAAAGAAATACACCTGACCCTTAGTCTTAACATCAGAGTTGAATCCCTATCAGTATTTTGTTGATAAATAATAGTATCTAATCACAATGACTACTATATACAATTGAGAAATATTAATAAGTGCTATGAAATTAAAAAAAAAAGATTTTGTGATCAGTGAAATGTGGGAATGTTAAGTACCGCATACTCTTTGGGAGTTTACAACGCCTTTTAACATATATTTTAAGTAGCATCACAGTAATGGAAACCGGCCCTTAACACTGGTTAGCCCAATATTTTTCAAACAGACTTGCATACATAACAATTTCTATAGGATATTAATTAAAAACATAATGTTGATAGTTTAGAAAGTTTGGCATTTTAGAAATAAACTCATAGCTAAGCCTTTAATACGATATATTCCTGTAAAAATGACTTCCACAGTCCTACTTTATGGCCACCAGTATCTGAGATCATTATATTGAAATAATAGTTTATTAAAAGTAGTCATTTAGTCGATCCTACTGTATTCCTCATACATATCAAAGGTGTGGAAAGGGACAGCATGGGGTTTGAAAATTTACAACTTCAAACAATATTTTCCTTAAATAATTTTCTCTTGTCTGATAGAAAATTAGTGACTCTGATATGACATGAATCTGATTCCCTTCACTAAATATTCATGTGAGCATCTTTTCTGAAGGGAAATAATACTCTGAGAAGTAACCATTTATTATGTTCAGCTTCACATTTATAAGGACTCGTTTTAATATCTGAGTCTACTTCCCTTTTAGTAGATTACTATGAATGTCATGATTGTTTCCTAAGTAGGTGCTACAGTCTTTATCACTTGAATTTCACTACATCTAAGGGAACAGTTATCGAGTTAATGTATCTGAATTTTAATAAGGCATTTGCAAAGGTTTCTTTTAGTGTTCCTGTTGGCCAGATGGAAAAATATTCACTGATTCTATGGAACTAGGCAGGCTTATTATTGGTTGAAAGTTCATACTCAGATAACCCTATGTTATGGATTTGTATTAATTGAAGGCAAATGTCTAATGATTTGTCATAGAGTTTCATTTTTGCCTCTATATTATTATAAAGTTTCATTTTTATAATGGGTAAGAACACTGGACTCAATATTTTCAAAATTGCAGGTGCTATGAAACTGGAAAAAATATTAAATATGTTGAATATGTTGAATTATAAAATAAAAATTCTGGGAAATGGAGAAATTTGAAGAATTAGGTAAAGGTTATCAAAATGTTTAACAGAGCCAATTTTAAATCCTCGTTTTAAAAAACATCTAGCATCAGTTAAACAAAGAGCACAGTTACAGATGAGGATAAATTTGATTTGACTACAGCATGGCTGTTTAGCTAGATTCCAAATTCAACATGGAAGACAGGTAGAGACAAACATTAATTAAGTTTGTACTGTATGCACAGCTTGGTTTAGTTAGTTTCATGTACTCACTACATTTACTTTCAACAACAAACCAATGGATAGAAATTACTATAAATAATATAGCGACAAATAAAGTCAACTGAAAGAAGATAAATAACCTGCCCAAGATCATTCAGCAAATAAATGTCAGATCTAACTTTTATTTCCAAATTTATTAATTAGAATTTGCATTGGTATTAATAAAATATGGAACTATAGTATTTAAAAAGAAAGAGTGAAACGGGTGGCTCTGCCTTGGGTCAGCCACATCTAAAGTATAACAATGACTGCAGAGGGAGGTTTATAGAATGGATCAAGTCCAGGGAAGAACAGACAAAATAATTTCACATGTGCATTTAAAGAAGTTTGAATTTATTTATTTTGAATAAGAATGTTTTCTGCTAGGATATGATAGTGATTTAATATGATTGAAAGGCTATTATATATAATAAAAATTAGATACTTCCCCTTCTGCTTTGCTCCAGAGAGAAATTCCAGGATTGATGAGGGGAACCTGAAGAGTTGCTGGTTTTACTCAACATAAGTAAAACACTTTTATATATTGCTGCCTTACCTTATATTCTTAGCTCTTATTATATTATGGTATAATCTATACTTTTATCTTATATTTTTTCTGTTTTTCTCATTAGTGGAAAAGTTCCCTGATGTCAAGGATTTATGTCTGCTTAACCACGGCATTTTTGACACCCAGCTTAGTACCCAGGACAAAATAGGTGCCTAATAGATATTTGCTGAATAAATGAAATCAAACTAGAAATTATTGGATCCCACTTGGTCCTAGCAAATAGTTTCCTTACTGACAAATAGTATTTTCTTTACTATTAGCCAAAGAAATATTCATATAATTTGTGAATTCATGAATTCATAAAAATTTACATATTTTAAAATCAAAGGAGCACTGAATTATCAAAAAGTCATTTTAGAAAGTGGCCCAGAATTATTGATTAATTTCTCAATTTCTATATATGGGTACACTTCAGAAGGTTTCATTAATAATAATGTTACAAATCGTTATCAGACTGTTTCATAAAGGTGTGCGCTCTGTAGTTAAACTTCCAAGGTTCTTTACTTGCCAGGTGTGATCTTGAACAATTGATACAACTTTATGGTTACTTTCAGTACCTTCCTCCTGACATTATTTTGAAGATTAATAGTTATAATGCATGTAAAGTACTTATTGTTACTTTGTGCTTAGTGTGAATATAAATATTAAATAATATTATCAGTATTAATAGAAAATTGTGGCATTGCTTTTATTATAGCTATTCACCATACATACTGTTTAGCATGAAAATAATATTGAGATGTGTTACAAAGACCATTCAACATTTATAAGCACTCCCAGGGTCTTTGCACAACAAAACAAAAACATGTAGTTCTTCTATTGTCCAGAATGGATGAGTAAAATGTTAAAATATGTAATAAAAAGACGAATGTGTAGATTATACATATAGATAAAAGTGTCATCCTCAAGGAATATAATGTCTCTCTCTACTCATTTTGATCCTCTCACTAACTTGGTCTTTTTAAGTCCAACCTTACTTCTGAGATTTCCCTTGCTTCTCTTGAAGGATTGAAATATAATGGCAAGTCGACTAGCCATAGGCAGTTTTGCTATAAAAGATTAGCCCACTCTCTCCCAATACAGCGTTTTCTTTGTTTTGTGAGAAGACTCTCACACTAGTGTCTGCTGCTAAAATCGATTCTGGAAAGCCATTTTAAAAAATGACCCTCCCTCAGGCTGTGACAAATCTCTGATGATGTCTTTGTCTTCCCTCTGTTTTTGAAGAAAATCTACAGTATTTTCTCCAAAACTTTATTCTGTTTTATGAAAACATACCACTGCAGCTTCCAGTAGCTCTCAGAAGATTTACATTGATTGACCTAGGACGCACTTCAATTATCTAGCCTAAGCCTATATCATCGTTTTGAAATGTTTGCTTTTAAAAACTTACTTATATTGCCCTGATCCTTTGAAAAGGAAACTGGACACATGATAACCCTTTAATTCTGCATAATTCAGTATACACACCCTGAAAAGTATTTTCTTGGCCGTGCGTGGTGGCTCATACCTGTAATCCCAGCACTTTGGGAGGTTGAGGCAAGGGGATCACAAGGTCAGGAGATTGAGACCATCCTGGCCGACATGGTGAAACCTCATCTCTACTAAAAATACAGAGATTAGCCGGGTGTGGTGGTGAGTGCCTGTAATCCCAGTGACTTGGGAGGCTGAGGCAGGAGAATCACTTGAACCTGGGAGGCGCAGATTTCAATGAGCCGAGATCATACCACTGAACTTCAGCCTGGGCACAGAGTGAGACTCCGTCTCAAAAAAAAAAAAAAAAAAAAAAAAAAAAAAAAAAAAATTGTATATTGTCCTGATCCTTTGAAAAGTAACTTGGACACATGATAACCCTTTAGTTCTGCATAATTCAGTATGCACCCCCGGAAAGTATTTTCTGATTCAGTTGCATTACTAAAGTATGAAAATTGGAAAAATAACACTGACTCAAATTTACTATTTAAACTTTAGACATCATTCAAATATTATTATTTGTCCCAGTAATATCATTTATACCTAATAACTATACTTTGTGAACATATGAATTTTTTCATAGATAATTATTGCCTTCCTTAGCCTTTATTATTGAAAACAATATGTTTTTGGTCATGTTTATTTTGAATATAGTGCCAAACACATTCATCTATATTATTATATTAGGTTATTTTTGCATTGCTATAAAGAAATACGTGAGATTGGATAACTTATAAAAAAAGAGGTTTAATTGGCTATCAGTTTTATAGGCTATACAGGAAGCATGACAGCATCTGCTTCTGGAGAGGCCTCAGGGAGCTTTTACTCATGGGGAAAGGTTAAGTAGGAGCAGGCACTTCACATGGTGAAAGTAGGAGCAGGAACAAGGAAGAGAGTGGGGAGGGAGTTGACACACACTTTAAAATGACTAGATCTAGTGAGAACTCATTATTATATACATGGGACCATGCCATGAGGAATCTACTCTCGTGATTTAATAACCTCCCACAAGACCCTACCTCCAGCTTTGGGGATTACAATTGAATATGAGATTTCGGTGGGGACAAATATTCAAGTTATATCAATTATTACCTTCCCATCTCCTTTACATAGATACTCCACAGAATTATGAAGTGTAACCTTACATAATTCTCTTAAAATTTGAATAATAATTTTTTCTAGGTATAGAACAAATTACTTTTATGGAATTTTTATTTTCTAAAATTGCATACACTCAACCTACATATACTTACAACAAATCTGAATATAGTTGGACTTAGAAATGTAGAATCATCTTTTTGTACTTATCTGTGGCATACAGTTGATTACATAAGAAAATACTTATCCTATATAATTTTGTGCTTTATTTTCAGTTCACTCTATGTCTTATTTTCTTTCACTAGCCAATTTTCATTGTTTTATTTGAATAATTCCTGGTTACAAACATGATCAAGTTGTTCTTTAGTTTTATTTGTGATTAATTCCTACAAACAACATACTGTTTAAATGTGAAGAATTTAAAGACAAACATGATACTGCTCCTGTTTTATAATTATTTTTCTTGTTAAAATAGACAAAAAAAAAACTATTTAAATTTTCCTCCATGGGGATTTTTGGAAGTAGACATATCCCTCTATCTTGACCTACCTATGTTATTGGGCAGATCATAGTAGAGGGCTGCATGTGATAGATTAGCCACATTTTTGAAGATTTTATGTAATCCGCATTCTCAAAATTTTAATGATATGGATTTTTTATTGTTTTAGAGGGCATCTGCCATCTGATGATGCATACTGATCAGATTCTTTAGATATTTCATGGGAAAGCACAGTTGAATTCATGTCTGAATACATAATTGGAAACATATCTAACCCTCATATGAGAAGAAATTATCTGGGGAAACATACCCTTTTGTATGTATTGGTCCAGTCAGAAGGGGTAAGATGTTATTACCCAGAAGTTTTCTGAATAAATATAATAAAGCTAATCCGATGTTCATTTAATGGAATTTTTATCTTAAAGCCTAGTGATCTGATGAAATACCTTCCCAGTTACCTATATTTCTAGGGTATTGGTGTTGGTCATTTTGAATAAAAGTTGTCACTTTACCAGAAATACTGGTACTGGTCAGTTGTTACCACTTTTAACTGAAAGGGACTTGAGTGTCTCTGCTTCAGTGATCATATTTTCAGTTATTAGGAAGCGAAGCAAAAGAGTGACTTTGTTTCTATTGTTACTCAGTGAGTCAGCAGAAATATTACTGATCTCATTTTACCGTGTTTGCTAGTTTTATGTGACGTTGAAATGCGTCATTGTCCAACTCTTATTATTTTTTGTTTTAATGAAGATCCTTAATATATTATTTGTATTTGCAGTTACATTAATAACCATATGCAGTTCCACCTTTTATATAACATTGTAATTTATCAATTATTTTTAATCAATGTATTCTACACTTGACTTTAGCCAAAAAGCTAAGAAATAATTATTTTCACTGATTTTATTTAGGAAGGTTCTTTACTGATGATGCACAAGGCACCATAATTTTAGTAAAACTTTACTGTTCAATAAAGTGTTGATTAGTCCCAAGTACTAATATCTTTCATTAATCATAAATTCTAGATAAATTTTTTCACAGAAGCTAAACTTCGTGATCTGGCTGTAGCTATTTTTGGAGTCTATAGTTCACTGATTACAATGTTCATAAAATTCTCTACATATATTTTAATTAGAAGAATGTAAGCACTTGGGTGAAAAATGACATAAATATTAAAATAATTATAGACAAAGCCCAATTAAGCATAAATTCCAAAACTCTCCCATAAATATTTTTATTCTTAAAATTTATTTAGTTTCTATGAATTCCAACTTGAAAGAATTATTACTGTTTTCTGTAATTATATGTGCTCTCAATAAACATTTATTTTGATGTGAAATAATTACTGTTTACAAGCCTTAATTGAAATAAATTTGTTTATGTAAATCAGTATTCTTTTTTCTACTTAAGTTATTTTTAACAGCTCTACTATTTCATAAAATTTTGTTCCTTCTTAGAGTGTAATTTTGTTATTTTATATTTGTGTAATATTAATGAGACTTCCTACCAAAGTTGACTTTTCAGTTGTTCATTCCTAGAACGTAGTGACAACGAAAAGGAATCTATACTGCATTCTGTCCATGATAAACTTTGGCAGGATAAATTAAGTAACTAACACATTAAAATTACCAAGTAATTTTAAGTTCCAAATAAAATAAGCAATGACCAACAAATAAATATTTTCTTTAAAATATTTTGTAGCAAATACAGCGTTTCTGTAATTATTCAAAAATTGGCTTAAATGTCCACATATTTCATCGATGTACTAATAAGAGGGATTTTTTACAACAAAAAGTAGAATTAAAAATTATTATTTTGGAGAACTCATAATAAGATAGGGAAGTAGTATGATTTCTGTACCCTTTCATCTCACAATTAGGAGAAAAGACAATGAATAAGTAATTCATCCAATGAAAAATTTTGTGAAGAAATGCATATATATATAAAATAATATATTTACAGACTTTTAAAAAGGTTTTCAAACATATTGACTCTGTTGATCTGACAAAACCCTGCATTACTTAATATCTATTAAAATATTTTCACTAATCAGGAAACAGAATTATCTGTAATGATTTATGTAAGAGCAGGAAAATGTTAAGTAAGCAAAACCAAAGCTCAACCCCAGGAATTCTAACTTAAAATTTTTACTCTGGTCAGTAGCAAAGTCTCTTGCTCCTGATACATTTATTCTATGTAGTTTCTGACACTAGAAATGTGTCTCGTAGGTAAAACCCCATAATATCTATAAAACACTAGTTATAGTGTAATAGTATAAGTAACATTTACTATATAGATATGTGTCATATTTTAAATGTATTCTTTCCATTCCTTGCACTTAGAGAGTTAAGTGGGATTATTCCTATTTGACAGATGAGAACACTAAAGTTTGGTAACTAATAAATATGAGTGATTATTTTCAAGCTGATGTGGCCCTAAAGGCCAAAGTCTTTCTGTATCATTGATCATTTATACTTATAGAAAACTACATTTTATACTTGGTACTTGGTAAGTACATTTGGAAACAGGCAATAACCTATTAGTAGATTTCTTCTTATGCATATACAGCTTTTTAAGTGATAGAATAATTTTTATGAGACAGAAAAATAGTATGATAAGACATATTATTGATTTCACTTTTTAAAGCCAAACTGATTTAAAATAAAGTGATATCTTAAATGACTTGACATATGGTCTGAAATGTTTAGACTGATTATTGGTGAAATATTTTGGGGGAAATTTGCACTGTAAATTAAAACATTATATTTATTTAAGGTGGCAAAGAGCTGTACTTCAATGACATGGTATTGTTTTATTTCATTACTGAAAACAATAGAATCAAATGCTAAAGGTATAATAGAAAGCTTGCAGTATTATATTTCAAGAAAAATGAGACCCAAAATGTCTTGCATGTTATATTTGCCAAAAACATTTGATAAATTCAGAGAAACAAATGTTTGCTGATTGCTTTTTGTAATTATCTCTGATATGTGCTTTTATATACATGGTCTAATTATCTTATTTATGAGTACAATTTAAGTTATCATCATCATACACAGTTACCTTCAATAAGCAATTTTTAAGCTTATACCATTGGAGAGACACTTCACTAGAAGATGTGGCATATATAATGAAGATTATGTCATACCTAGGAGTGAGAGCCTAATTACGGGGATAAGTTAACTGCATAAAATATACTTAACAATAAAGATGACATGTAAATGCCAAGAGACGTATAAATCATAATTATTATAGATGGTCAAAGTAAGAAAATAATTTTTTGAAATTATTGTAGCATCTTACTCTTTATTATCATCCAGGAGAAGCCAAAATCTAAAACATAGCTATGAGAAACAGAAAAGTTTCAGCACATCAGGTGCTTCCAATTCTGGATGAATTCTAAATAAGAAACTCCAACACAGTAGTGTTGACTTAGCAACAATTTAAATTAAATGAATTCTTTTTTATTTGCTTTTCTGAAGCATGGACAAATTGCTCATTAACAGTAGAACAAACTGCTGTCCACTTTTATAGCTATTTGAAATATTACAAAAATCAATTATTATTCATTAGAATGAATCAATGTTTTAAAACAAGGGTTGAGATGTAAAGTATTTTTCAAGGCAAGTACTTTAACATGCCAGCATTAGGTACAAATCCAAAAAATTGAATTATCACATTTGTGAAACTCTTTAACATATTCATTTAAAACTTCTAAAATTCAGAACAATGTTACAATTATTATAGATAATTTGAGAATGATAATTTATTTCATGAATATTATATATAAGTTACTTGGCTTTGTAAGATAAAATATCATGTAGGATTTTTTTTCAAGTCTCTCATAATGATCCCAAGTTCTAAATAATAGCTCTGTTAAGAACTATATTAAAAGGAAGGAAAATACAGATAGCTGAGAGGAAAATTATAATAACGCTTGTGTGTGTGTGTGTGTGTGTGTGTGTTTCCATACAAAAGAAATAATGGAGTTAGGCTGTTAACCAAGCCTAGCACTGACATCAGTCAAGAATCAAAAAATATAAGAGAAGGCATGCCCTAATATATTGTTTTCTACTGGAAAATTGAAGATCAAGAGAAAGGAAAAATAAATTATTTATGTCACCTGCTGTATGGAATAAACTGAAGGTGAAAAGAAATGCTCTTATTATAGCATAAAATAACTATGTTACTCTTGCAGCATAGAAGTGGCATGAAAATGCATGGGATAATAATATCAGAAGTAGTAGAGGAGAGTGGCATGACACCATAGCTCCCATCATGACGGGAAGGGGACAAATGCTACAATAGCAAACTGAAATACAGTAATGTCTGGGAAAGTGACAGAGGATACATGGTTAATTAAGAGAATATATCAGTAATTGATAATGAACCATATGGAAACAATTTTTTATATATATACTTTTTATTGCATTTTAGGTTTGGGGGTACATGTGAAGAACATGCAAGATTGTTACATAGGTACACACATGGCAGTGTGATTTGCTGCCTTCCTCCCCATCACCTCTGTCTGTTATTTCTCCCCATGCTATCCCTCCCCAACTCCCCACCTCCTGCTGTCCCTCCCCTTTTTCCCGCCAAATGACCCCAGTGTGAGATGCTCCCCTCCCTGTGTCCATGTGTTCTCATTGTTCAACATCCGTCTATGAGTGAGAATATGCGGTGTTTGGTTTTCTGTTCCTGTGTCAGTTTGCTGAGAATGATGGCTTCCAGGTTCATCCATGTCCCTACAAAGGATGCAAACTCATCGTTTTTGATGGCTGCATAGTATTCCATGGTATATATGTGCCACATTTTCGCTGTCCAGTCTATCATCGATGGGCATTTGGGTTGGTTCCAGGTCTTTGCTATTGTAAACTGTGCTGCAATGAACATTCGTGTGCATGTGTCCTTATAGTCGAATGATTTATAATCCTTTGGATATATACCCAGTAATGGGATTGCTGGGTCAAATGGAATTTCTATTTCTAGGTCCTTGAGGAATCGCCACACTGTCTTCCACAATGGTTGAACTAATTTACACTC
>PVKV010042880.1:0-10423 GCA_004027835.1 Alouatta palliata | reverse complement strand
TTTTTTTTTTTTTTTTTTTTTTTTAAAGACGGGGTTTCACCATGTTGGTCAGGTTGGTCTTGAACTCCCGACCTCAGGTGATCCACCCGCCTTGGCCTCCAAAGTGCTTGGATTACAGGCGTGAGCCACCACGCCCGGCCCACATAATTCTTTATTTGTTTATTTTCTTTTCTTTTTTTTTCAGACACAGGGTCTCACTCTGTCACCCAGGCTGGAGTGCAGTGGCATGATCTCAGCTCTCTGCAACCTCTGCCACCTGGGTTCCAGTGATCCTCATGCCTCAGCCTCCCAAGTAGCTGAGACTACAGGCGAGCACCACCACTCCTGGCTAATTTTTGTATATTTAGTAGAGATGGGGTTTTGCCATATTGGCCAGGCTGGTCTCAAACTCCTGGTCTCATGTGATCCAGCCACCTTGGCCTCCTAAAGTGCTGGGATTTCAGGAGTGAGCCACCAAGCCCGGCCCAAGCTGTATTCTTTACTTCTTTTGTTAATATTTAATATGTCATGTTTGTAGGCCTTGACTCTCCCATTATCAATAAATATAGGTAAAGTTTATAGGCCAGGCATTCTTCAAAGGACTTTTTATAAACATTATATATAACCTTCCCAACGGATCTATGGCATAAGAATTATTATTGTCTTCATTTAACATATGAGGAAACTTGAGGAAAGATAGATGTGGTGACTTTGCCCAAGGTCACACAGCTAGAACGAGGCCTAGCTAGAGTTTGATTTCAGGGTGTCTGATGCCATAGCTCAAACCTATGTTCAACGTGCAGGATGAGAGGGAACTTCAGTGTATCTAGTCAACTTCCCTCTCTTGTACTGATCTTTCTCTTCCTTTAAACCAAGCTTGAATCCCTTTTCCAGTTTTCCAGGTCATTATTTAAGCCCTTTCTTAAATTTTTTTTACTTTTTATTTTAATTAATTAATTTATTTGTCATTTTATTTTTTATTTTTAGAGACAGGGTCTCACTATGTTGCCCAGGCTGGAGTGCAGTGGCTATTCACAGGCGCAATCCCACTACTGATCAGCATGGGAGTTTTGACCTGCTCCATTTCTGACCTGGGCTGGTTCACCCCTCCTTAGGCAACCTGGTGGTCCCCCACTCCCAGGAGGTCACCATATTGATGCCAAACTTAGTACAGACACCCAATCGGCATAGCACACTACAGCCCAGAACTCCTGGACTCAAGAGATCCTCCAGCCTCAGCCTCCCCAGTAGCTGGGACTGCAGGCACGTGCCACCACGCCTGGCAATTTGTTTTTTTTAAGATGGAGTCTTACTCTGTCGCCAGAGTGAGGCTGGAGTGCAGTGGCAGGATCTCAACTCACTGCAACCTCTCCTCTTTAGTTCAAGAGGTTCTCCTGCCTCGGCCTCCCAAGTAGTTCAGATTACAAGTGCACGCTACCACACCCAGCTAATTTTTTTTTTTTTTTTTTTTTTTTTTTTTTTTAGTAGAAACAGGGTTTCATCGTGTTGGCCAGGCTAGTCTCAAACTCCTGACCTCAAGTGATCATCCCGCCTTGGCCTTCCAAAGTGCTGGGATTACAGTCGTGAGCCAACCGTGCCCAGCCTATTTTTTATTTTTTTGAGACAGGGTCTCCCTCTGCTTCCCAGGCTGGAGTGCAATGGTGTGATCTCAGCTCACTACAGTCTTGACCTCGTAGGCTCAAGCAATCCTCCCACCTCAACCTCCTAAGTAGCTGGGACTACAGGCACACACCACCATGCCCGGCTAGTTTTTTAAATTTTTTGTAATGATGGAGTTTCATTCTATTTCCCAGGTTGGTCTCAAACTCCTGGTATCAGGGAGTCCTCCTACTTCAGCCTCCCTAAGTGCTGAGATTACAGATGTGATCCACCACACCCACCCCTAAGCGCTTCTTGACATGGAGAACTTAGTATTTTGCCTTTTTCGTCTTTAGACTTAAAAAGCTCTCTTTTGCCGGGCCCGGTGGCTCACGCCTGTAATCCAAGCACTTTGGAGGCCAAGGCGGGCAGATCACCTGAGGTTGGGAGTTCAAGACTAGCCTGACCAACCTGGGGAAACCCTGTCTTTAAAAAAAAAAGCTCTCTTTTAAATTCCTCTGACTTCCGCCTAAGGAGGAATATAGTATAGTAGCTCATCTGTACAATGGAGATTACAGTAGCTGTCTCCCAGGATGGTTGCAATGAATGAACTGAAGTCAGGACAAAAGTGTTTAGCACAGTGCCTGGCACCAGGAACTGCTGAGCACATGCAGCAATTGGCCCTCCTTTACTTCTCTTCATAGGTCTGTGCTTTGGAGCTGTGCAAACCAATCACTTCTCTTTTACCCATGGTAGTCCTTCAGTTCTTTTTTTTTTCTTCAAGACAGAGTCTTGCTCTGTCACCCAGGCCGGTGTGCAATGGCTCGATCACAGCTCACTGCAACCTCCGCCTCCCGGGTACAAGCAATTCTCTTGCCTCAGCCTCCCCAGTAGCTGGGACTACAGGCCACCACGTGCCACTACACCCAGCTAATTTTTGTGTTTTTAGTAGATACGGGATTTTACCATGTTGGCCAGGCTGAACTCGAACTCCTGACCTCATAATCCACCCACCTCGGTCTCCCAAAGTACTGAGATTACAGACATAAGCCACTGTGCCGGGCCACTCCTTCAGTCTTGAAAGCTGTGATCATTTCCACTAAGCTGTCATCATTCTGCTCCTCCTCCTCCCTTTCTTTTCTTATCTCTATATCTCTAGTTTCTTCCAGTGACTCTCACAAGGCAATGTTTCTAGGTCCCTTACTATCCTGTCCTCCTCTGCCCCTCCCACTGTGGTCACTGAACAGAGTAAAACCACAGTTTCCTTGTGTTTGTACACTATGTGTCTGTTAACGAAGCCCACAATTGTATTAGCATTTAGGCTGCCACATTATGTTTAGCTAGCTCCAGCTAGCTCCATTCAGTTCACAGCCACCTACAACATCATTTCTTCCCCATCTGAAATTGTGAAATCACATTTTTTTTACATTCTGTACTTGTCATGTACAGTTGGTTTCATGAATTCAGATGGATAATTTGACTGTTTTCTCTCTTTTATTTTATCTCCTCTGATTCAGCCTATCTTATCCTAACATCCTTTGGAATCTTTATTTCCTCTTCCATTTGTGCATAGATGTTGAGGATGGGATTGTTGCAAGGTAAGAGAATTCCTGTAAAGCACAATACCCAGTATGCAATAAGTCCTTGACAAACATTAACAACTGTAATTGTTATTATTATCCTCAGCACAGCATGTGGCCCACAGTAGACCCTGCATCAGTAGTCATTGATTAATGAAGGAGGGACTGGATCCATGACTGATGAAATGAATGAATGTCCCCTCTCCTGAACCCTAGGCCCAATAAATTTGATATCATCCTTCTTTTACAGATAGGAAAACTGAGGCTCAGAGAGGTTAAGTAACTTGCCCAAAGTAGTTCAGCTGGAGAGTGGGAAAACCAGGACTGTAACTCAGGTCTGCCTGATTCCCAGGCTTGTGTGACTAAAACTTCCCCATTGTACTTCCTCATATCAGTGTTCAGGTCAAAACTAGTTGTGGAGTCAGAAGTCTGAGGGGTTTCCTGAGGTTGTATGCTCTAAGCCCTAGAAAAGTGGATTCTCCTGTTGTGACCCTGGGACAAGGAGATGCGAAGGTGCCACAAGATGGGGAGCAGAGCACTGGAAGCCTCTTCTCTTTTCTCTCCCATGGGCCTCTCAATTTTCACTGCCCTAAACTCTGCTTAGCTACTCCTTCCAAGAAACTAACAGCACTGTGTGTTCCCAAGGAGAAACTTTTAAGACCAAGGAGCCAAGACCCAGGGAGGGGATTCATTCACCAGCTTGCCAGGACTGCAGTCAGTGGAGTCAGGGGCCCAGAGAGCAGCAGCAAGAACGGTACAAACGACACTGAGGGCCCAGCACAGTGGCTCACACCTGTAATCCCAGCACTTTAGGAAGCCAAGATTAGGAGGATCGTTTGAGGCCAGGAGTTCAAGAGCAGCCTGGCCAACAGGATGAAACCCCATCTCTACTAAAAATATCAAAATTAGCCTGGTGGCATGCACCTGTAGTCCCAGCTACTCGGGAGACTGATGCAGGAACATCCCATGAACCCAGGAGGTGGAGGTTGCAGTGAGTGAGCCGAAATTGTACCTAGGTGACAAGAGGAATACTGTGTCTCAAAAAAAAAAAGAACACTGAGGGCCAGGTGCGGTGGCACACGCCTGTAATCCAGCACTTTGGGAGGCCAAAGCAGGAGGATCACTTGAGGTCAGGAGTTTGAGACCAGCCTGGGCAACACAGTAAGACCCCATCTCTTTAAAAAAAGTTTAGAAATTAGCCAGATGTGGTAGTACACATCTGTGGTCCTGGTACTTGGGAGGCCAAGGTGAAAGTTGCAGTGAGCTGTGATTGTGCCACTGAATTCCAGCCTGGACAGCAAAGCAAAAAAGATCCTGTCTTTTTTTTTTTTTTTTTGAGGCATCTCACTCTGTCACCCAGGCTGGAGTGCTGTGGCATGATCTCGGCTCACTACAACCTCCTCCTCCTAGGTTCAAGCAATTCTCCTGCCTCAGCCTCCCAAGTAGTTGGGATTACAGGTGCCCACTACCACACCCAGCTAATCTTTGTATTTTTAGTAGAGACAGGGTATCACCATGTTGGCCAGGCTGGTCCCGAACTCCTGACCTTGTAATCCACCCACCTCGGCCTCCCAAAGTGCTGGGATTACAGGTGTGAGCCATTGCACCCAGCCGACCCTGTCTTTAAAAAAAAAAAAAGAAGAAGAAGAGCGCAGAACTGCAGGAACCTGTAGTTATCACTCTGCCTTTTTGGGTATCAGCTTCCCCATCTGCAAAAAGTAAGGGTGGAGAGTTCTTGCCCTTTCTGCTTCTTAGGACTATCCGAGGCATGGTAATGGTAACAGCTAACATTTCCTGAGTGCCACCTCTGTGCCGGCTACTGTGTTGAGTGCTTCTCATATTCTTGCAGATAGCGCCATGAAATGAGCATATTGTTTACCCTCACTTTCTTTTTTCTTTTTCTTTTTTTTTTTTTTTTTTTGAGGAGTCTCATTCATTCTGCTGCCCAAGCTTGAGTACAGTGACGCGATCTCAGCTCACTGCAACCTCCACCTCCCAGGTTCAAGCGATTCTCCTGCCTCAGCCTCTTGAGTAGCTGGGACTACAGGCACATACCACCACGCCCGGCTAATTTTTTGTAATTTTAGTAGAGACGGGTTTTCACCATGTTAGCCAGGATGGTCTTGATCTCCTGATCTCATAATCTACCTGCTTCAGCCTCCCAAAATGCTGGGAATACAGGCGTGAGCCACCACGCCCAGCCTTCTTCTTTTTTTTTTTTTTTTTAACAGATGAGGAAACCAAGGTTTATGGAATTAAGTTACTTACCCAAGGCCTCTAACTCTAAGCGACAGAACTGAGATTTGAAACTGTACAGCCTTTTGAGTCCTTCATCGCTGAGAGACTATGGGTGGGAAAGTGTTTGTGAACTCTCAAGTATGATAGATGCCTTGTACCCTTTGGGGCAAGAATGAATAGAACCAGTTTGCAGCTTGTTATGGTTGTGGCTGGAGGTGGGTGGCTGGGGGAGAGTGTTTTCCAAGGAGGCAGTTGAATAGATCCAGTGATTAGCATGGATGCCCTGATCACATCCCCAGAGTCTGGGTGGGAAAAGGCAGGAGGGTTCACAGTCCGAAAGAGAGCCCTGGGGCAGGTTGAGGTGGTAAAGGAAACTCATAGGGTGTCAATCCAAACAGTCCATTGGAAGCGCAGGCCTTCAGCAGGAGGAGCACTGTGGCTCAGATGACCCGAGCCTCTCTGACGGGGCTAAGGCAGAGAGAAGCTTCAGTTCAGTCAGAACTTTCTTTTTTTTTTTTTTTTTTCTGAGATGTAGTTTCACTCTGTCACCCAGGTTGGAATGCAATGGCACGATCTCGGCTCACTGCAACCTCCACCTCCCAGGTTCAAGTGATTCTCCTGCCTCAGTGCCCCAAATAGCTGGGATTACAGGTGCACGCTGCCACGCCTGGCTTATTTTTTTGTATTTTTAGTAGAGATGGAGTTTCACTGTGTTCCCCAGGCTGGTCTCGAACTCCTGAGCTCAGGTAATCCACCCACCTTGGCTTCCCAAAGTGTTAGGATTACAGGCGTGAGCCACCATGCCCAGCCTCAGTCAGAACTTTCCAAGAAACCAGGGACACGCAGCCCAGGAGATAAGTCCCTGTGGGAGCCAGCCCCACCTGTGACCCCTTCATCTTGTGTCTCTGCCCTTAGGTTTCTGGCCCCCCAGCTTCTCCACTGCTTTCCCTGGATCCCTAGCTCCCTCCTTGGCTTCCCCAGCACCTCCTTTCCAGGCCATTCTCCCCTCACACAAACCAGAGCTCTGTCTGCCATGGCAGCTCCTTTATTTACCTCCATAGCTGCCAGGCCCACCACTAGCCAAACACAGCAAAGCCTGGCCAGCGAGGGGAGGCTCCAGGCTCAGCCTGGTCCCTCAGAGACAGGTAATGGCTTCCAAGCCAAAGAGGCAGCTCAAAGGTAGGCTCCCTGCTCGCTGTGCTCTTGGTTCAAGTCCTGACAACCCAAGCTTCAGGCCTAGAGGGAAACGGCACAAGGTCTGCCCATAGCTGGGCAGGAGTCCCTCTTGTTGAAACAGCTTTGGCGAGGAGCCCTGGGAATCAAAGACCCAGCTGGAGAGAGGTGGGGGAAATGCTGAGGCCCTCTGGGTGGGAAGTGGAGGCTTAGCCTGCTCCTGGTTCTCTCTGTGTCTCTTCAGCCAGGTAGAACTGGAGCTCTCAGCCCAAGGCACCCAGGTGCCTGTTACCCCACAAGAGGGCTGTGTTCCCCTCTCAAAACTCTGTGTCCTGTGCCTCCCCTACCATTCCAGCTGAGAAAAGGAAGTGAGCATTTACTCTGGGCCATGCCTCAAGCAGGAAACATTGTCAGGATGTGCCTGGCATTGGTCTGTCTGAGGTTAGTGGGAGCTTATTTATCTGATGTATAATTATGTATTTACATAACATGTAACATAAAGGCAGGGGGCTCCAATTCTATTTCGGAAGCTGGGGGCTGATGGGCAAGCAGTGAGGAGCAGTGAGGGTGCTAAGCTGGGCAACAGGGCCACAGGCAAGGTCATCTGAGGAACAGTGGTCAGTGGTGAGAGGAGATGCCCCAACAGGGAGGAGGAAAGCCCTGGCAGTCCAGATTCCCTGGGGGAAAGGCAGAGGACTTTTATTTATTTATTTATTTATTTGAGAGCGAGTCTTGCTCTGTCGCCCAGGCTGGAGTACAGTGACACTATCTCAGCACACTGCAAACTCTGCCTCCCGGGTTCAAGCGGTTCTCCTGCCTCAGCCTCCCGGGTAGCTGGGACTACAGGCGCCCACCACCACCACATCCTGCTAATTCTTGTATTTTTAGCAGAGATGGGGTTTCACCATATTGGCCAGGCTGGTCTCAAACTCCTGACCTTGTGATCTGCCCGCCTCAGACTCCCAAAGTGCTGGGATGACAGGCATGAACCACCGAGCCAGACAGAGGACTCTTTCAATGGTGCCCAGGTAATTCTGTGAGTATGGGGGTGGCAGGGGCAGGCAGATATTGGTGAATGAAGTAGAAATTATTTTAGAAGAAACGAAATCCCCAATTTCGCTCCTTTTTAGGGATCCATTTTGAAGACAACTAACTTGACTAAGGAATGTCAAGAAGAAAATCTAATTCTGTTGCTAGGCCCCAGTGGAGCAAATAGAGCTCAAGACCCAGGGGCCTTTGGAAGGAACAGGAATGGGGTTAGAGGTGAGCCCTGGCCCTGCTAAGCTGTGTGCTCTGTCCCATTCTGCTTCAGTTTCCAGGACTGGGGGTGGGGATGGGGCTCTGAAAACTGAGTTTATACGTGAAGCAACCCAACTCCCCACTCTGCGTCAGTAATTCTTCATGAGGTCACTGGGTCTCCTGGAGTAAGCAAGAAATTTGCCACAGTTTTAGGCACAGTTTTGGTTTTTATCTCATCAATATACATTTTAATCTAACAGTCGAACAGCCTCACACTCCTCAACACTGTCCAAGTCCTCTCCTCTTCTCTCCCACCCTTGCCCAATCAGCTTCTCATCTGTCGCAGGGACAGGAAGTCGCCAGGCACAAAGGTGATTTGAGGAGGCAGTGGCACCTGTGGCTCTCCCAAGGGGTGCTTAGGAGAGGCCAGAGGCCGAGGAGGCCCAGGTGAGAAGTGGTGGGCTGAGTCTCATCGGAAAACTCTGCCTCCTGGGACTCAGTCCCATTCAGAGTCTGTCTCCCTGGGCCTGGGCCTGCCACTGGTCACATCAGCAGATGGGCAGCAATCCTCAGCCAGGAGAACTTGTAGATAAAAGGAGGCCTTTAGCCCAAGTCACACTCAGAGAGCGAGCAAGGCTGTTGGAATCCCCTTTCACACAAGCAGTGGAGATGCCCCTGCCGCAGCTTCCTGACCCCTCTGTGATTCCAGGAGTGCGGGAAGGGGCTCTCTGGATGTGCCACCCGGGAAGACAGAGGGCCAGTGCTGCTACCTGCAGCCACATGACTCCACGACCATGTCCTCATACTGCTTATACACCACGTTGTTGGCAGAGTCAATGAAGAGGATGCTGATGGGACTCAGCCGCGTGGGCACACAGCAGGTGGGTGGCGTGGACTCAGGGTCCATGGAGTTCATCAGAGTCTGGATGACTGCATGGTTCGTGGGCTCCAGGTGGGAGCGCAGAGGGAACTCACACAGCCCCTCGCAGTGGAAGGCCTCGTACTCAAGGGGTGCAATGATCCAGTCGTCCCAGCCCATGTCCTTGAAGTTGACATGCAGGGCCTTCCGACTGCAGCGAGCCTTGAGGTTCTTGCTGGGTCGCTTGCCCTGGCGAGTGGCCAGCGGGGCCCGCCGTTTTCGCCGCTGGCTGAACAGGTACTCGTACACAGTCTTATCATCCTGGCCGGAGCGGGCCTTAATCTCATTAAAGAACAGGTCCCGTTTCTTGGTGCGGCCAAACACCAGGAACAGGGCCTTCTCGTGGACCTGCCGGGCGGCACGATCGAAGCCCAGGCCACGGAGGTCCACGGCCCGGCCCCGTTCCCAGGCCTCCAGCTCCAGGCACAGCTGGGCCGAGTTCTTAAAGTTTCGGAAGAGCTTCCAGATGTCGAACACCTCCCAGCCAGATCCGTCCAGACCTGGCACGGAGCGCACATCCAGCAAGGCTGCCGGCTGCCGGCCGCTGGGGCAGCTGGACAGCTTCAGCTGGGCAGCCCGCCCGCCTCCGAGGGCCGCTGGCTTGGCGGTGTCCGAGGGCTTCTTCCGCAAGATCCGCAGCTCGGCCCCCAGCAGCCCATCCTTCTCCAGGGCACTAATGTCAAACACGTACCTCTGCTTCCTGACCACAGGACCTCGGTCATCTAGAGAGAACACCCAGAAGTCATTCCCTGCAATCTCACCAAGGGAGCCAGCCAGTCACCTCGAGGCTGCGGGGGAAGGCCCCAGCTCTCTCCCCCTCCAGAGAGCTTTCTCTCACCTCTGCCGCATTCTGACAGAAGCCAAGAACCAAACCATTGAGAGCCTTTTTCAAAATGAGGGCGCTTCCTACACAGCCAGTCAAGTAGGGGTGTTCATCTGCAGATGTGGGTGGGGGTGATTGGAGTGATTCTGGTGTTTGTGTCATGATCTATGTGTGTCAGAGATTTATCAGCCTTGTTACTGCCTTCTACCTCTCTCTCTCCCAGCCACAAGCTAACGTGATATCTCATTTCCGAGATAGGTGGAGTGGGCATTAAAATTACTCCCATTGACTGGGCACAGTGGCTCGCATCTGTAATCCCAGCACTTTGGGAGACTGAGGTGGGTGGACTGCTTGAGCTCAGGAGTTTGAAACCAGCCTGCAAAACATGGTGACACCATGTTTCTACAAAAAATACAAAAATGAGCAGGCCATGGTAGTGTGAACATGTAGTCCCAGCTACTCAGGAGGCTGAAATGGGAGGATTGCCTGAGCCCAGGGAGGTTGAGGCTGCAGTGAGCTGTGAACGTGCTACTGCACTCCAGCCTGGGCAACAGAGCGAGACCCTGGCTCAAAAAACATTTACACATTTTTCCAAAGGAGAATCCCAAGGTTCAGAAAAGTTAGATAACTTGCTCAAGGTCACCCAGCTAGGAAAAAACAGAGTTGGAACTCTACCCTAGAGCTTTTTTTTTTGAGATGGAGTCTTGTTCTGTCGCTCAGGCTGAAGTGCAATGGCGCTGTCTCGGCTCACTGTAACCTCTGGTTCAATGACTGAGTCTCCTGTTTCAGCCTCCCGAGTAGCTGGGATTACAGGGGCCTGCCACACGATGACAGTCTATTCTTTATATATATATATATATATATTTTTTTTTT
>PVKV010042879.1:0-10418 GCA_004027835.1 Alouatta palliata | reverse complement strand
CAATTCTCCTGCCTCAGCCTCCCGAGTAGCTGGGACTACAGGCACGTGCCACCATGCCCAGCTAATTTTTGTATTTTTAGTAGAGACGGGGTTTCACCATGTTGACCAGGATGGTCTCGATCTCTTGACCTCGTGATCCACCCGCCTCGGCCTCCCAAAGTGCTGGGATTACAGGCGTGAGCCACCGCGCCCGGCGAGACTCTGTCTTAAAAACAAAAAATCCCTTCACATTCACTTAGGATGGAGATAGATAGATAGATAGATAATTTTTTTTTTTTTTTTTAGAAAGGGTCTTGCAGAGGCTGGGCGCGGATGGCTCACGCCTATAATCCCAGCACTTTGGGAGGCCGAGGTGGGCGGATGATGAGGTAAAGAGATTGAGACCATCCCGGCCAACATAGTGAAACCCCGTCTCTACTAAAACACAAAAATTAGCTGGACGTGGTGGCGTATGCCTGTAGTCCCAGCTACTCGGGAGGCTGAGGCAGGAGAATTGCTTGAAGCCGGGAGGCGGAGGTTACAGTGAGCCGAGATCGCACCACTGCACTCCAGCCTGGCGCCTGACAAAAGAGCAGGACTCTGTCTCAAAAAAAGGGATATTGCAGAAAGGGTCTCACTCTGTCACCCAGGCTGGAATGCAGTGGCGCAGTCATAGCTCACTGTAGCCTCAATCTCCCAGGCTCAAGCAATCCTCCTACCTCAGCCTCCCAAGTAGCTGGGACCACAGGCACATGCCATGGTGCCCACTCAATTTTTTTAGAATGTAAACTCTTATTCTGTGAAAATCCACCAATTGCAAAATATTATTAGAAGAAAAGTTGGTTATTGAAACCACTGAAATAAGGAGAACTTTCTGGGGTAATGAAAATGTTTGATATCCTGATCTGTGTAATCTATTGATGAAAAATTTCATCAAAATATATGTTTTAATATATTTTAATACATATATTAAAACATACATTTCATATATATATGTATATATCCATCCTAAGTGAATGTGAAGGGATTTTTTTTTTTTTTAAGACAGAGTCTTGCTCTGTCACCCAGACTAGAGTGCAATTTAAACCAAGCAAACAACTGGAGAAATTATGGTAACAGGGTGGGATGTAAATGGAAGAAACTTTACCAAGTAAAAAATCCTGGGGAAGGGAGGGGGAGGCGAGAAGACGTGAAGGAGTTGGTCTCACCTTTCCTACTTCGGCATCAGTGGTTGGTTCCAAAATTAAAGCATGATATTTTATATAGGCCAGGCGTGGTGGCTCATGCCTATAATCTTAGCGCTTTGGGAGGATGAGGCTGGAGGATTGCTTGAGCCCAGGAGTTTGAGAGCAGCCTGGGCAACAGAGCAAGACCCCATCTCTACAAGCAAACAAAAAAAACTAGCCGGGCATGGTGGTGCACACCTGTCCACCTGTAGTCCCAGCTACTGGGGGCTCTAGGCAGGAGGACTGCCTGAGCCCAGGAGTTCAAGGCTGCAGTGAGCCACGGTCACACCACTGCCACTGCACTCCTTCCTGGGTGACAGAGCAAGACTCTGTCTCTAAAACAAACTCCCGCCCCCCCACCCCACACCACAAAAAAATACATTCTTTTATATAAGCAAAAAGAAGGGTTACAAAATTAAAACACACAGTTTTTATTTATGATTACTATTTTTTTAGACAGGGCCTCATTCTCTCATCCAGGCTGGAGTGCCATGGTGTGTTCATGGCTCACTGCAGCCTCAAACTCCGGGGCTCAGTCAATCCTCCTCCCTCAGCCTCCTGAGTGGCTGGGATGACAGACACATGCCACCACTTCTAGCTAATTTTTGTATTTTTTTAAAATAGAGATAGCATTTTGCCATGTTGCCCAGGCTACTCTCAAACTCCTGGGCTCAAGCCTGTGTGACAGAGGTCCGAAGCCCAGGTGCGCGTTGCATAAAAACACCACAGATCCCAGTGTGATATATCAAAACATGTTGATCCATCACAGATATAGAATCATTACAGAACAGATTTGGGACGTGGATCTGAAACCTTGGGTTCCCATGCTCAATCTGCCTTTACGACTGTTCTAACTTTGCACAGGGCATCCACCGTCTGAGGCTGACCGAGTGTACCTGTCTACAACATGGGCATAACGGCAGCACCTCTCCCAGAAGGTTGTTTTGAGGATACTATGATGCGGTCCATGTCATTTGGGTTTTGTTTTGGAGACAGGGTCTCACTCTGTCACTCAGGCTGGAGTGCAGTGGTGCAATCACAGCTCACTGCAGCCTCAACTTCCTGGGTTTGAGCCATCCTCCTGCCTCAGCCTCCCAAGTAACTGGGACCACAGGCATGCAACACCATACCCAGCTAATTTTTCTATTTTTGGTGGAGACAGGGTCTCACTATGTTGCCCAGGCTCGTCTTGAACTCCCAGGCTTAAGCGATCTTCCCGCCTTGGCCTCCCAAAGTGCTCGAATTACAGGTCTGTGATCCACCACGCCCAGCTCCAAGTTTTTATTAGAAAGTTTTCACATGCAGCTCAGGGTGAGATTCAGGGCTCTCAGCCTCACACTGTGACAGATGAGCCCTGACACTCTAAAAGATGAGGTCTGTGACACTTTTCTCTCTCCAGGGAACACTTTGACACTTTTCTCTCTCCAAACATTAACTTTTTTTTTTTTTTTTTTTTTGAGGTAGCGTCTCACTCTTTTGCTCAAGCTGGAGTGCAGTAGCATGATCTTGGCTCACTGCAACCTCTGCCTCCCAAGTTCAAGCAATTCTCCTGCCTCCTGAGTAGCTGGGATTACAGGCGCCCACCACCACACCAAACTAATTTTTGTATTTTTAGTAGAGATGGGGTTTTGCCATATTGGCCAGGCTGGTCTCAAACTCCTGACCCCAGGTGATCCACCCGCCTCGGCCTCCCAAAGTGCTGGGATTACAGGTGTGAGCCACTTCGCCCAGCTCCAAAACATTAACTTATTGTACCAGATTGCAACTAGCCACAAACTATACCCTGGCTGGGAAGAACAATGATTATTTGTTTCCTAGCTTGTAGCCCAGCTCCCTGGAGAAGTGAATACTTAGATTTTTTTTTTTTTTTGAGACAGAGTTTCGCTCTTGTTGCCCAGGCCAAAGTGCAATAGCACAATCTCAGCTCGCCGCAAACTTCGCCTCATGGATCCAAGCAATTCTCTTGCCTCAGCCTCCCGAGTAGCTGGGATTACAGGATGTGCCACCATGCCTGATTAATTTTGTATTTTTAGTAGAAACGGGGTTTCTCCATGTTGGTGAGGCTGGTCTCAAACTCCCAACCACAGGTGATCGACCTGCCTTGGCCTCCCAAAGTGCTGGGATTACAGGCATGAGCCACCCCGTCCAGCCAAATACTTAGATTTTTAAAGCCCCCTTTTTTTTTCCCCTCTAGAACTTTAACATCATGGCCTCATAAAATAAACTTTGGGGTTTGAGGGGCAGGTGGAGAAGTGTGGAGACATGGAGAGGTAGGAGTTCTACAGCTGGTCCACAGTGAACCTTGTTTTATGTTTTTTCTATTTTGAAACAGGGTCTCACTCTCTTACCCAGAAGGAGTGCAGCTGTGCAATCATAGCTCAGTGCAGCCTCCATCTCCTGGGCTCCAGCGATCCTCCTGCCTCAGCCTCATGAGGAGCTGGGACTACAAGTGCGCCACTATGCTGGGCTGATTTTTTAATTTTTTATAGAGATGGTGGTCTCACTATGTTGTCCAGGCTGGTCTCAAACTCCTGGCCTCAAGGAATCCTCCGGCCTTGGCCTCCCAAAGTGCTGGGATTACAGGCATGAGTCACCACAGCTGGCCTCTCAATCCTTACTTCATCCTGGGATGGGGAAGATTCAGAGCAACATGGAGGTTAGTCGTGATGTGGTAGAGAACTTTCCCCACGCTTCTGGAGGAAGTCCCCATGCATGCCTAGAGGACAAACTGTGAGCCTGGGGCTGGCCCTACCTGGCGGGGCAGGTGTTCTAGGGGCTAATGAATATGCTTGTCTTAGCAGGAGTTGTTTTTGTTTTGTTTTGTTTTGTTTTGTTTTTTGAGACAGTCTCTCTCTGTGGCCTAGGCTGGAGTGCAGTGGCACAATCTCGGCCCACTGCAACCTCTGCCTCCTGGGTTCAAGGGATTGTCCTGTCTCAGCCTCCCAAGTAGCTGGAGTTACAGTCACATACCACCATGCCTAGCTAATTTTTGTATTTTTAGTAGAGATGAGGTCTCACTATGTTGGCCAGGCTTGTCTCAAACTCCTAACCTCAAGTGATTCACCTGTCTTGGCCTCCCAAATTGGTGGGATGACAGACGTGAGCCACTGTGCCTGGCTGGCAGGAGTTTTCATGGACAGGGGCAGGTGGCCAGGGGACTGCTCACAAGTGGCGGCTCTAAGCCTCTAATCCAAGGACCAAAATAAGACATCAAATTCTGTAGGGTGTCAATCACCCCATCCTTCTCCTTGGTGCCTCTTGCCATAGTCACAGACACAGCAGGAGGCCACTGAGGGCCCAAAGGCAAAACAGACAAGATCTTGTCCCCACCGTCATGGCCTCAGTTATGCAAGAGAGCCTTCTGGAATTAAACCCTATCTCACCCTATTTTAAGGCTCCATGATGTTTACGCCACGAAAAGACACTCTAGCTGCCTTCGTAGAAGTTCTCAACAGAGACAGGACATGGTGGCTCGCACCTGTAATCCCAGCACTCTGGGAGGCAGAGGCAGGAGGATCACTTGAGGCCAGGAGTTCAAGACCAGCCTGGGTAACATAGTGAGACCCCCCATTTCTATTAAAAGAAAAAAAGAAAACACTTACAGAAAAAGTTCTTAGCCAGGCATGGTGGCTCACACCTGTAATCCCAGCACTTTGGAAGGCCGAGGCAGGCAGATCACTTGAGGCCAGGAGTTCGAGACCAGCCTGGCCAACATGGTAAAACCCCATCTCTGCTAAAAATCCAAAAATTAGCCATGTGTGGTGGCAGGCACCTGTAATCCCAGCTACTTGAAAGGCTGAGGCAGGAGAATCACTTGAACCCGGGAGGCGGAGGTTGCAGTGAGCCAAGATCATGTCACTGCACTCTAGCCTGGACAACAGAGCAAAACTCCACCTCAAAAAAAAAAAAATCTAGCTCTATCCAAAAGACAGGCAGTAACGAATGCTGGCAAGGATGTGGAGAAGGGGGAACCCTCAAAACTCTTGATAGGAATGTAAATTAGTGTATCTACTATAGGGAACAGTTTGGAGGTTCCTCAAAAAACTTAAAATAGAGCTATGATACGATCCAGCAATCCCACTGCAAGATTTACCCAGAAAGAAAGGAAATCAGTCTATCAGAGATCTCTGCGCTCGCATGCTTATGGCAGCCCTGTTCACAATAGCCGAGATTCAGAAGCAACTTCAGTGTCCATCAGCAGATGAATGAATAAAGAAAACGTGGTGGCTGGGTGTGGGAGCTCACGCCTGTAATCCCAGCACTTTGAGAGGCTGAGGTGGGCAGATCACGAGGTCAGGAGATTGAGATCATCCTGGCTAACACAATGAAACCCCATCTCTACTAAAGATACAAAAAAGTAGCCGGGCATGGTGACACGCACCTGTAGTCCCAGCTACTGAGAAGACTAAGGCAGGAGAATTGTTTGAACCTGGAGGCGGAAGTTGCAGTGAGCCTAGATTGCACCATGGCACTCCAGCCTGGGTGACAAAGGGAGACTCTGTCTCAGAAAAAAAAAAGGAAAAGAAAACGTGGTACTTATACAAAATGGAGTACTATTCAGCCATCAAAAAAATGAGATTCTGTCATTTGCAACAACATGGATGGAACTGAAGGTCATTCCATTAAGTGAAATTAGCCAGGCACAGGAAGACAAACTTTGCATGTTCTTCCTTATTCCTGGGAGCTAATTATTAAACTAATGGAACTCAGGCCAGGTGTGGTGGCTCAGGCCTGTAATCCCAGCACTTTGGGAGGCTGAGGCAGGTGGATCACTTGAGGTCAGGGGTTCAAGACCAGCCTGGCCAACATGATGAAATCCCGTCTCTCCTAAAAATGCAAAAATTAGCCGAGCATGGTAGCTGGCGCCTGTAATCCCAGCTACTTGAGAGGCTGAGGTGGGAGAATCGCTTGTGCCTGAGAGGTGGAGGATGCAGTGAGTTGAGATCGTGCTACTGCTCTCCAGCCTGGGCAAGAGAGCAGGATTCCATCTAAAAAAATTAAGTAAGTAAAGCAAAATAAAATAATTGAACTCGTAGAGGTAGAGAATAGAAGGATGGTTACCAGAGGCTGGGAAGGGTAGGTGGTGGGGACGGGGAGGCAGGAGAAAGAGGAGACAGTTAACAGGTGCAAAAAACAGGTAAAAAGAATGAATAAGACCTTGTATTTGATAGCAACAGGGTGACTCTAGTCAATAGGAATTTAATTGTACGTATCAAAATAGCGAAAGGAGTATAACTGCGCCGGGCACGGTGGCTCACGCCTGTAATCCCAACACTCTGGGAGGCCAAGGTGGGCGGATCACCTGAGGTTGGGAGTTTGAGACCAGCCTGGCCAACATGGTGAAACCCTGTCTCTACTAAAAATACAGAAATTAGCCAGGTGTGGTGGAGGGCACTTCTAATCACATCTAATCAGGAGGCTGAGGCAGGAGAATTGCTTGACCCTGGGAGGTGGAGGTTGCAGTAAGCCAAGATTATACCATTGCACTCCAGCCTGGGCAACGGAGTGAGACTCTGTCTCAAAAAAATGAAAGAAAGAGTTTGGGGAGCAACAAAGAGGGGATATCAGAGTTATTTTGCTCTGGACTGTAGCCATCCTTGCTGAAATCTGACTTTGTTCATTCCATGGAATTTGGGGAAGAGGATGTATATAGAATAAATGTGTCTGGGATAGCTGCATTCAGCATTGCACACCCCCAGTTAGGGAAATGGATCACCTTCTCAGGACAGCTTGATACAGCTGTCTACTTGAGGTTGGAAGCAAAGACAAACCGGGACCTCCACACGAAGTCCCATCCCCTAGATACAAACAGGGAGGATGGTGGCAGCATCTGGCTTCTTACTGCATGCAGATATCAGCTGGGCACGTGAAGTCCCATTTCAACACCTTCAGAGGCCATCTGCCAAGCGTATCTATTTTAGATCCGACAGCCGTGATCACATGCACTGAGTGGGTGTGAAGAGCTGGGCGTCCAGGACTTTCCAACCCAACCCCGTAGGGTCTTCTCAGCCCGTCTCTGGCTTCTGTCGATGTGGCTGTGAGGACGAGCTCTCTCTTCCTGCATTCAGGACTGTCACGCCATCTGTGTACAGGGTGAGGTCGGCCTTTCCTGGGGTGGTTGAAGAATCAGTGTACAATTTGCAGGTGATATATTATTACATTATATTATATTATATTATATTATATTATATTATATTATATTATATTATATTAATTTAAATAGAAACTATGTTGCTCAGGTTGGAGTGCAGTGGCTGTTCACAGGTGTAATCACACTATCGATCAGCACGGGAGTTTTTTGTTGTTGTTGTTGTTGTTTTTGAGACAGTGTCTCTCTCTGTCGCCAGGCTGGAGTGCAGTGGCACGATCTCTGCTCACTGCAACCTCCACCTCCCAGGTTCAAGTGATTCTCCTTCCTCAGCCTCCCAAGTAGCTGAGATTACAGGCGTGCACCACCATGCCTAGCTGATTTTTGTATTTTTA
This sequence comes from Alouatta palliata, assembly GCA_004027835.1. Lineage (NCBI taxonomy): Eukaryota > Metazoa > Chordata > Mammalia > Primates > Atelidae > Alouatta > Alouatta palliata. Next base: position 2,730 of record PVKV010042879.1, on the reverse strand, counting down.
GTAGAGATGGGGTCTCACCATGTTGGCCAGGATGGTCTCGATCTCTTGACCTCGTGATCACCCCACCTCGGCCTCCCAAAGTGTTGGGATTACAGGTGTGAGCCACTGCACCCGGCCAACACAGGAGTATTGACCTGCTCCATTTCTGACCTGGGTCGGTTCACCTCTCCTTAGGCAACCTGGTGGTCCCCTGATCCTGGGAGGTCACCAATTGATGCTGAGCTCCTAGGATCAAGCGATCCTCTCACTTCCCCCTTCCAAGTAGCCAGGACTACAGGCATGAGCCACCATACCCAGCGCAGTTGATATTTCTTATGTGCACCCGGAAATGTCATCCTGGTGACCAAGGAGAGAATATAACGCCCCCCTGTCTGTAAGAGCCCAATGTCCATGCTGTAGTTGGGTTAAGTGTCTATCAATGCTCAGACAAGTCTTCCATAAGGAGTGAAGTTCAGCTAGGCATAGTGGCTCACGTCTGTATCTCAGCACTTTGGGAGGCAGAGGTGGGAGGATTGCTTGAGGCCAGGAGTTCAAGACTAGCCTGGGCAACACAGCAAGACCCACACCTCACTCTCTACAAAAAATTTAAAAAATTAGCCTAGCATGGTTGCAAGTGCCTGTGGTCCCAGCTACTCAGGAGGCTGAGGCGAGAGGATTGCTTGAGCCCAGCAGGTCGAGGCTGCAGTGAGCTATGATAATATCACTGCACTGCAGCCTGGGTGACAGAGCAAGACCCTGTCCCTAAACAATTAATTAATTAATTAATTAAATAAGGCCAGGCACAGTGGTTCACGCCTGTAATCCCAGCACTTTGGGAGGCCGAGGTGGGTGGATCATGAGGTCCAGAGATTGAGACCATCCTGGCCAACACAGCAAAACCCCATCTCTTCTAAAATACAAAAATTAGCTGGGCATGGTGGCGCACACCTGTAGTCCCAGCTACTCAGGAGGCTGAGGCAGAATCGCTTGAACCCGGGAGGCAGAGGTTGCAGTGAGCTGAGATCGCACCACTGCGCTCCAGCCCGGTGCCTGGCGATAGAGTGAGACTCTGTCTCAAATAAATAAATAAATAAAATAAAACATTAATAATAAAAATAAAATAAAGATCACCTGGGCTGCTTCAAACTCAGGTTATCCCTGTGGTCAGTGCTACAAGGCAGTGACCATCAACATTAGCCAGTGTCTTTAAGAAGCTTCCATCAGAGGCTGCAGAATGGTACCCACAGGCCAAGACCAGCTGTAGCTTGTCTTGACTGGCCCATGAAGAGTTTGAAAAGAATTGTAACTAACTGCCAATGTTCAAACATTTGGAGATTTCCCGTGAAAAAAAATCTGCATTTTCCATTTGTCTTGCAAAATAAGAACATCTGGCCATGCAGAGCCCACTTTCGGGCCGAGTAAGTGCCCAGGAGCTGGCTTACAAATGCAGCTACTTAGAGTTGGCCTTGGTGACCACAGGCCCCTCTGCCAGGGTCCGGGTCTGCTCAGGCCTGTGGGCACCCAAATGCACCAGCCGTGCTGGAAAAGTGCAATTCCCAAAGTGTGTTCTGAGCAGGAAGAACTCCTCAGAGCTCCCAAGGAAGGCGTGGGGCCCCAGCCTGAGGCTCGTGGCAGCTGTCCCAACCCTGTCACCACCGCCAGTATGTGGTTTAGGTTTGGTTTGGTTTGGTTTTAGAGATACAGTTTTGCTGTGTGATCCAGGCTGAAGTGCAGTGGTGCCATCACAGCTCACTGCAGCCCTGAACTCCTGGGCTCAGGTGATCCTCCTGCCTCAGCCTCCTGAGTAGGGGGGACTTAAATTTTTTTTGTAGCAATGTTGCCCTGTCTCATCTTGAACTCCTGGCCTCAAGCAATCCTCCTGCCTCAGTCTCCCAAAGTGCTGGGATTATAGACTTGTGTCATCCCACCTGGCTAATTTTTATTTATCAATTTATTATTTATTTATTTTTGAGACAGGTTCTCATTGTGTCACCCAAGCTGGAGTGCAATGGCACAATCATAGCTCACTGCAGCCTCAAACTCCTGGCCTTGAATGATCTTCTCACTTCAACCTCTTGAGCAGCTTGGATTACAAGTTCTTTTTTTTTTTTTTAATTCTTTCTTTTTTTTCTTTTTTTCTTTTTTTTTTTTTTTTTTTTTTTTTTTTTTTTTTTTTTTTTTTTTTTTTTTTTTTTTTTTTTTTTTTTTTTTTTTTTTTTTGAGACAGAGTTCCGCTCTTCTTGCCCAAGCTGGAGTGCAATGGCACAATCTCGGCTCACTGCAACCTCCACCTCCCGGGTGCAAGCGATTCTGCTGCCTCAGCCTCCCAAGTAGCTGGGATTACAGGAGCCTGCCCCTGTGCCTGGCTAATTTTGTTTTGTATTTTTAGTAGACATGGGTTTTCACTATATTGGCCAGGCTGGTCTCGAACGCCTGACCTCAGATGATCCGCCCACCTTGGCCTCCCAAAGTGCTGGGATTACAGGCATGAGCCACTGCACCCAGCCTGGGATTACAAATTCATGCCTCAACACCTGGCTCATTTTTTTTTTTTTTTTTTTTTTTTGAGACGGAGTTTCGCTCTTGTTACCCAGGCTGGAGTACAATGGCGCGATCTCGGCTCACCGCAACCTCCGCCTCCTGGGTTCAAGCAATTCTCCTGCCTCAGCCTCCCGAGTAGCTGGGACTACAGGCACGTGCCACCATGCCCAGCTAATTTTTGTATTTTTAGTAGAGACGGGGTTTCACCAT
>PVKV010042878.1:0-10398 GCA_004027835.1 Alouatta palliata | reverse complement strand
AAAACCTACACATTTTTTTTTTTTTGAAACTTAACAGGAAATTAACTGATGAACATCTTGGCCATTCATAAAATTTGCCTTTTGTGGAAAAAAAGAAAGATATTTTTCCTTTTGTCTACATCTGAGCACCCACACCTTGTTTAACTAGTTTTGTCTTCAGTGATAAGACGATTCTGATTCTTAGGCATTTGTTTCCAAGAAAGTTAACTAAAATCCACAGCAAAGCATTATTAATACAGCACTTTAGAAAAGGTATACATACATATATATATATATATATATATATATATATATATAAACAGACTTCTTACCTGTCTACCCAGAACAAGCAGTGTGATGAAGAATATAGAGAGAGACACAGAGCCCATGGTCTTTAGGTCTTTCCAAATGCCTGGTCTATTAAAAAAACAGACAGACAGACAGATAATGCAACACAGCAACAGGCACACAGGACTTAGAATCTGAGTAGGCACAAATGTCAGGTTCTCTAGTGCCTGTCCATCATACACCAGCCAAACGCACAGGTTCCCTAGTGCCTGTCCACATCATACACCAGCCAAACGCACAGGTTCCCTAGTGCCTGTCCACGTCATACACCAGCCAAACGCACAGGTTCTCTAGTGCCTGTCTACATCATACACCAGCCAAACGCACAGATTTCAAATTTCCTTCCAAATCCAGCTTGCATTAAAACAAAATAAAAATCCCTATTTTGAGAGCACAGTATAATAATACAGACTTCGTACTTTATATCAAGCTATACCAAATATTAAAAGAAAAAGTAAAAGAATATTAATATTTTATTTATAGTTCTGGGATCAATATGGGTAACTGGGTGTATAGTTTCTTCACTGTTTTCCTGATTACTCTCAAAAAGAGACAGTATGCTTGAAATGAATAGTCACACAGGTATAACCATGAAGTGGGGAACTTAATTTGTGTAAGCTACTCTCACCTCTGAATTATAGTTTCATATAACTTTCAAGCAGTCATCCAATCTTATTCACTCTTTCATATGATTTTGTATCACAAAGGTATAACAAAGATGAAAATGCTGGGTACACTGCCTGAGTGACCTCAGGTTCAAGTTTATGATAAATAACATCAGTCATTTATCCCTGCCAAGATGTCACTGCACTGGGTGGGCTCCCCCAGACCTGGATACCACATTCCATGCGGTGAGCACCCACACATCCTACAGATGCTGACACATGAACTTTTCCCACACAGGACTGTAACTAAGACCTGAAAGATAAATTGGATTATGCATGGACACCATGTCACATAAGCAGCATAGATGGTATCTGATCAACTACAAATAGCAGGTAATCACTTTCTGCCTGTGTGCTGTCCTTGCTTTTTGATTTTTCCAGTTTCTCTGTGGATTCAAGGACAAAGGAGAGAACAAGAGGCTTTGGTGTAATACTAAAAAGCCCAGGTGGGCTTTCAAGCAAAAGATCCTGGAGCTACGGGACGTGGCATCAACCCCTTCAAACCTCACTTTCTTCATCAGTCAAAGGTGGGTACCAACCCCTACCCTGCAGGCTGTTTTAGCCACTACATTAAATATCTATATACCTGGCACAGAGCCTGACAGATAGGAAACTCTTTCCAAATGATACTTGTGATTTTTAACATTATTACGGAATGATAAGGAAGGGGAGTGGGGCAGGGCTAAGAAACTAGAGAAAAAGATAAGGAAACACAGACTGGAGAATATTATTAACAGAATGAACGACGCAAGTACAATGAAAAGGTGGATTCCTGCAGGAATGAGGCAACACAATCGCCTGGTCCCAGTGGCTTACAGGCTTAGAGCCACAGAGAACCCCAGTAAGGCTGTGCTGGCATCAAGAGCTCTTTCCTCCTCATCAAGCCCGCGGCAGCTGGAAGCATCTGAGCTCATGAAACTTAAAGTGGTCACCATTTCTCTCTGAGAATGAAGCCAGGGGAGCAGTGCCACCTTCCCGTTTCACTGGCATTGATTTTATAAAATGAAGTTGCTTTTTTCTGAGCCTGTGACTGAGGTGTCCAACATCACAGCTGAAGTGACCAACAGGTGAAGTTGTTTAAAACCAATTCGGACTCTGATTTTCATGAATTCTAAACTCTTTTTACCTTATGTTGACCATGCTGATGCTAAATTGAATAGTTAATAAAAATAGTACCACACAGCTAACATCCTAAGAAGCTGGTATAGGATGAGTTTTTAATTTTCATGTTGCTTTGTGAATATCACATTCTTTACAATTCCAAAGGGCCACAGGAAGCATCTATGACATCCCCTTCTTCCACCCACCATCCCTGTAATTCCTAAACTAACAGTAAATATCAGGTCAGAATTTATAATAGTTTCATCAGCACAACAAATCGGAACACAAGTCCCCTTTGCATTTCTAGCTAAAGGACCAGATGCCTCAAACATAGAGAGCCAGCTCAGGGCCCTCTCACTGACAGAGGGACGTAGGTAGGATCCGGTTAGACAATTCAAGACCTGGCTGGGTTTTCAGTTAATCATACCAAAAATTCACACAAGCAACCTATTGGAAGAAATCCTGTCTGGGGAGTCCTCACATTAATGCATTTGAATCTTGGTTTATGGGGTAGAAACACCCTGCTGTACACATCTCCCGGATATCGAGTCTTCTGTAAGAATAGTGATGGGTGGAGGGAGAGCTTGGAGGAAGCAAGACCAGCCGAGGCTCTCCGTGTAGGACCGGGGAGTAGATTTGAAAGAGCAGACCTAGAAGGATCTCAGGAATCACAAGGCACCAGCAGCCCACAGAGCCAAATGGTACGCCAATACGCAGCTGAATTTTCTCTTCTGAAGCTCTCTGACAACTACTAGGGACTCCATCTGGCTTTTCTGGATTTCACTTGGACTTCTCAAGACTTCTTGCATTCAGTTAGTGAAAGAGAACTGCCAACTCCTGCTGAAGGCCTTGTCTCTTGTGTGGGCCGCTTGTGGATGGATGCTGTTAGGGGCCCTCTAGTTTCAGTGACTGATGTCTCCACCCTAGATCTGTTCCTAGATCACCTCACTCTTTGTGTGTTTGTGGGAGAGGTCGGGAGAAGGAGGGGGCAGGTAACATGGTGGGAGACAGGAAGAGGTACAGTAAAATCCCAGGACATCTTTCCAGCAGCGTAGACAATTGTGTTGATCTCTGGATTAGTTTCCTAGAGTTGCTATAATGAGGTAGCACAAATGAGGTGACTTAAAATAACAGAGATGTATCATCTCACAGTTCTGGAGGTTAGAAGTCTGAGAGCAGGATATTCTCAGGGCCATGTCCTTCTGAAACCCGCAGGGAATCCTTCCTTGACTTGGTCTCATTTCAAGTGGTTTGCCGGCAATCTTTGGCCTTTCTTAGCTTGCCACCATGTAACTCCAATCCCTGTCTTTAACATCATGTGTCATCATGTGGCATTCCTGTGTGTCTGTGTCTTCACCTGGCTATCTTGTTAGGAGGACATCAGTTATATGGATTAGGGGTCACCCTACTTCAGCATGACCTCATCTTAACTAATTCCATATGCAATGATTCTATTTCCAAATAAGGCCACATTTGGAGAAACTGGGGGTTGAAGCTTTATGTCGTCTTTTGGGGGACACAATTCAGCCCACCAATCAGGTCAGCTGTTTAGAGAAATATGAGCTGCACAGCTGGTTGTGTATGAGCGCTCTGTCCTCTCTCTCTCCCTCTCATTCTTTCTCACCTCTCTTTCCCTCTCTTTCTTTCAATCTCCTTCATGTTTTAAGGATGAAATCTACTTTGGACTCTCATGTATTAGGGTTGTGCCATCATTGAATTATGAAGTGGGGAAGATACAGCTAATAGAACTGAGAAAAGTTTCTAGCTCTGTGATTTTCCATATGACAACAATGGTAACCAAAATGTGACGGAACACACTTCCTTTCATATCTAAAATCAGACACTGGGGACCCAGATGCTCACATGCCTCAGCCGTACAGGCATCTGCAGTTGGGCCCCCACCGAGGTGGTTGTTAATGGAGCAATCATTTTGCTTATCAAGTTTCAGAGTCCAAAAGAACAGCACACTTCAACATACTGAGTGAGGGAGACGGAAGAACTGCTTAGTGAACCAGACTCTAGCTTGAAGGCAAACACTTCAGATGGAGTAAAAAAGGACATTTTCATGATTCTCAGGAAGGAAAGCAGTCCAGGCACATAGACACAAACATTATCTTACCTGCAAAAACTTTACATTTCTGTGGGCGAATATTTTCAACAAGAAAAGTACCCGAAGGGGGAACCTAATTTCTGTTGTGTTGTTAACAGTGGCTGGCTCAGGTAAAATCGTATCTTCTCAGGTCATTAATTGGGATAAATTTAAAAATCAGTTCACTGCTCGCTGAGGGCCACGACTCATAAGACAAGGCTAACATGGAGACAATGACTTCCTTCCTTTACTCACACAACAGCCGCATGGTCTTCAGCTAATCTGTCTTTAACCTTTCTTTCCTGCCTCTGGTTACACCATTAAGTTAGGAAATGCCTGGCTTTGTCCACAAGACACCCCTGAATCCTCAGGAATCGTCAATGTCAAATGATGCAGAAAGCAAATGTCTTGTCCAACTTGGTAATGCCACAAGGATGAGTGTGCTCACGGAACCTCAATCAGCAAGGGATGGGGACCTCGATCGCAGGGCCAGAAGACAGCATTGTCCTGCGTAAAACAAGACGAAACACCCCAGAAAATGAATCTGAAGTTAAGATGTGCAAGACAAAACAAATCAGTCCCATTCCTTGTCAGAAAATCTTCATCAGCTCCGGCTTGAGAAGCAGCAGGGCAGCGCTAAGACACACTGGGTCTGCTTTCATGGTGCCCTCTCCCACTGCGCTAGTTGGAGGTGTGTGCAGATCCTGTGAATTTCCTCTCTGGGCTCTTCCAAACGTGAGTCCCCGAGGCAGTACCTTCCTCCTGGCTGGTGAAGTGTGAGGTCAACGGCTCAGCCAGGGTTCCCATACTTTGTATCAGGAGCATTCCATGCAAACGTATCATGAAAATGCAAAAATAAGTGGACAAATGATTGTGTTGGCTTGGAAATGGCTCATCTTCCCTAGGGGCATTCTTTCCTCCCCTGGTTGGACACAGATGTGCAAGAATCCCATGTGAACTTGCAGTGAAGACAGCCCAATCATCATTCAGGGACAGATGGCTCAAAGGCTCCCGCTTTTTCAGAGTGGTGTTCATAAATGCCAAGCCAAACATTCCAGTGCTGCAGCAGAACCACAAAGTCAAGAAGGCTCCTGCTTAGAAATGAGCTCCGGAGCCAGGGGCAGGCCAGAAGAGATGGGAAAAGCATGCGTGGGTTGGGGTTGCAATGGGAGTGGGGCCCTCTGCTGTGGAGACAATCACGTGTCCTGATTAATGTAGTTGTTTCCTTTTGTGGAGAAGAGTGATTTTAAGTCAGAAGCCACGGCTGCATCAGCGCGATCTGAGGTGGTTGGGCTGGGCGTGGCTTTAGCATCACATGGAAGAACTGATGATTGGCAGCCTGGCACGTTCTATGCAGTCTACACCACAGGCCCTGTGACTCCCTCCCCCCATTCTAAAATCAAACAGAGCAAAACAAAAGAGCCTAAATATCGAGTTTCCTCTGGCAGACGAGTCCAAACCACAGGACATTTTCTGTTTTAGGTCAGACAGAGAAGTAGATCACTAATGATTGCTTTTTGTAAAAGGGAGGGAAGCTTGTTAGACCCTGCAGAGCCCCAGGACGCCTCGCTTTGTTGTTAAAGTTAGATGGCTGGGATTGCTTCCTCCTCTGCTGCCCTGCTAGTAGGTGTCAGACACAGAAAAGCATGCTGTGCTGCTTGCTTTCTGAAATGGCACAGGGTACAGGAAACAGGCAGAGTGGGGGAAGCTGAGATGGTAAATCTGAAAGGAATCGAAAATCCTTTCAATATTAACTTGACTGTATCACTTGCTTAGAATGCAAATTTGAAATATAGTCTTCATTTAAAGAAAAGACATGAAAACAATTTCAGGTGCTTGGGAAGACCCACAGACCATCTGCCCTAGGGCGAGGCTTGCAGCTCCTCCTGACCTTTCCTTGAGGGATGGGTTTTCCTGTTCTTCCTCAAGACTTGCCTTCAGTTCACCATCAGTCCATCCCTAGTTAGTACATTGTCAAAATATATCACAATATCCCAAATTCCAGCCATTTGGATTTCCATGAGACATGGGAAATCAGGAAAAGCAGAAAAATGCCACAAGGAAGGTGCCTAGTTCAGGCATCTCAGTGACAGGTGCAAGTCCGAGCATCTCCAGTGCTCTTCCTGATAGGAAGCTGTTGCTAAGGCTGGGAAGGTAACCTTCTGCAGACATTTCAGCCTGCTACAATCTAGAGCTTCTGCATAATGCTAAGCACTGGCTATCACTGCTGCTTAAACACTGTATTTATGTGCTTTCTGAAAGCACTTATTTTACTGGGCTAAAGTTCCAGCACGGAACTAGTTGGTCTTCAGGGATCCTTGTTAGTTAGTTGCTCTGTTCAAGCTCTCCATGTCGCATGCCTCTCTAGAATTAAAGGTACATTTTGAGCTGTCAGGCAATCTAACATAATGGTTGGGTCCAAGTGAAATAACACTCATCCCTTGAGACTTTTCAGTTCTGCAAGAAAAGAAACTCAGGAAAAATCTGACAGCTTCTTGCAGACTCGGTAGCAAGCCTTTGTCACGGGAAGGATAAGTGTCTTCAAGACAAAAACAGCTTCCAGCAACATCAGTTGTTATTAACATCACCATCACCTTGAAGAGCAGTCGGTATCTCAGCAGCTCTAGCTAAGGCTTTTGGGACACAGTGTCACAGATAGGAACTGCAACCATTATTGACCAATTCACAGACACTATGGAGGACTGCTGTGAGCACCAAAGAACGGGAAACATCTGAGAAACTCCAGAGCTCCCTTCAGCAGGAGGTGGCTTATCAGAATCACACCCCAGCAGGTCACGTTAGATACCAGGACACTCCTGGCCTCCATCCTAATGGGTTTTCAATGGCACACTCTCTGAGTGACCTTTTTTTACTCCTAAAAAGTCTACTTTTCACACTCTTGTATGTGTAAGAATGTCTTTAACATCATTTTCTTATTCACTGATATGAAGATTTTTCTGGTGCATACCTCTCCTTTTTTCTCTGCCAACTCTACTGGTGTGTACCATCTTGTTAGCTTGCCCATGAGCAACCTCAAGTTGGTTCTGAAAAGGCCCCACCACAGGAGTCATGATGAAGTCACACACAGGACAAAGTAGAGAAGGAGATGGCCAGCACGGCCTTTCGACAGAGATGCCCTCTCTGAACTTTACGTTGAAATATAAGATATAAACAAAACCTGATGTGGATACTAACAGACAGTATCATCGTGATCTGGAGATGCGCTCTGTCTTCCGGGAGACAGGTGAGGCGAGAGATTTCAGGAAGCCGGTATCAGGCTCTTCCCATTGTTCAGGAGCACAACCTGCTTTAGTTTATCCATTCAACAGATACTTGTTGAGCACTAGATGCCAGGCACAGTCACAGACCATGGTATTTGATTCAGATCTTCTCTTCTGCTTGATTTGGGAGAGTGTGTTAAAGTCCTCAGCACATCTGTGTATATCACAGAAAAGGGGCTAATTGGCAACAGAGGCTATGTCCACTTCATCCTGGATGAACACCTTCCACCTTTCCAGGGTAAAACAGAACAGAAGAGCTGCTTGGTCCTCAGGTGCACTGAGGGGTGAAAGCCAGAAGCTTGAGGGAGGTCTATGTATTACTTGAAGTTTTCCAGAGGGAAAGAATCAATAGGATGTATGTATTTATAGAAGGGAGTTTATTACTGAGGGTTGGCTCGCCGGATCACAAGGCGAAGGCCCATGACAGGCCATCTGCAAAGCAGGGAAAGAGAGATGCTGGGAGTAGCTCAGTCCAAGTCCAAAAGCCTCAAAACCAGGGAAACCAACAGGGTCGCCTTCTGCACTGAGAACGCTGGAGTTGCTGCTGTACAGGTCCCAGAGTCCAAAGGCCAAAGAACCTGGAGTTTGATGTCCAAGGGTAGGAAGCATCTAGCACGGGAGAAAGATGAAAACCAGAAGACCCAGCAAGCCAGCTTAGCCTGCCTTCTTTCGCCTGCTTTGTTCTGGTGGTGCTGGCAGCCGACTGGGTGGTGCCCACCACATTGAGGGTGGGTCTTCCTCTCCCAGTCCACCAATTCAAATGTCAGTCTCCTCTGGCAACACGCTCGCAGAGACACCCAGAAACAATACTTTACCAGCCATCTAGGCAGCCTTCAGTCCAGTCAAGCTGACACCTAACATTAACCATCTCAGTCTCATCAGAGCACTCAAGGCCGATGAGGAGCAGCAGGTCCAGGGGCCTGGATGGACAGCAAGGACATTGACCTGCCACAGCCAGGTAAGGGTCCCAGAAAGAAGACCGGCGCAGAAGAGAGAAGGCCAGAAGTAAGAAAGGGCAAGAATGTGATGCCCAGAAATAGGTCACCAAAGGGATGGGACCAAATGCTGTGACTTTAGCGGCACAGACTGGCTGAATCAGAAAAGGCGATGCTGTCTGGCTGTCCTGTGAGCCAGCTCCAAGCTTCAGGGGCACCTCTGGCTTTGCAATTAGGTGGTGTTCACTCTCAAGGCACCATGCCATACAGCTTTTTTTTTTTTTCCCTAAAATATCTTACTTTCATATTGGGAAGTGTGTGTCAGCATCAATAAATGAGGCAAAGTATGAGAAAACTGATATCAATTATTGGATAGGGAAAAGCTCTTGGATCTCAGAAAAAAGAAAGAAAACACTGACATTGATTGGTTTTACCTCTGGCATGAATCACAGGGTTAGGTAAAACAGGCAGGAGTAAGAATGAGGCAAGAACAGCAGGAATAAGAATGGTGGGCAGATCATGAGGTCAGGATTTCGAGACCAGCCTGGCCAGCACAGTGAAATCCTGTCTCTACTAAAAATCTAAAAATTAGCCAGGCATGGTAGCATGTGCCTGTAATCCCAGCTACTCGGCAGGCTGAGATAGGAGAATTGCTTGACTCCAGGAGGCAGAGGTTGCAGTGAGCCGAGATCACGCCCCTGAACTCCAGCCTGGGTGACAGAGCAAGACTCCATCTCAAAAACAAAAACAAAAACAAAAACAAACAAAAACAAATGAACAAACAAAAAAACAGGCAATGAGGCTGAAGAAATCCGGGGCTTCTAAGCCCCCACTCTTAAGAGTCTCCCATGTGGGTTAGTTTTAAGTGGGCATCATAGAAGATTCATTGATTCTGAGGCATTATGCTTCTTTGCTATTACTTTATATCAGTAAGACTCATCTTTCCATAGAAGATGCTTCTGAGAATATTGTGCAGCCAGTTCAGGGATCAGTTCAAGAAGTGCCAGAACTTCTGATCAAAATTAGGAAGTAGGAAAAAATAATGACTAAGACGTATTATTTGATAGCACAACAGGCAACTCTGGTTGATAATAACTTAATTGTGCATTTAAAAATAACTAAGGCTGGGCATGGTGGCTTATACCTGTAATCATAGCACTTTGGAAGGCTGAGGCGGGCTGATCACCTGAGGGTCAGGAATTTGAGACCAGCCTGGCCAACATGGTGAAACCACATCGCTACTAAAAATACAAAAATTAGCCAGGAATGGTGGTGGGTGCCTGTAATCCCAGCTACTGGGGAGGCTGAGGCAGGAGAATCGCTTGAACCTGGGAGGCAGTTGTTGCAGTGAGCCGAGATCGCACCACTGCACTCCAGCCTGGGCAACGGAGGATGACGCTGTCTCTAAAACAAACAGACAAACAATAAACAAACAAACAAAACTAAGAGGCCAGGTACTGAGACTCACGCCTGTAATCCCCACACTTTGGGAGGCTGAGGTGGGTGGATCACTTGAGGCCAGGAGTTTGAGACCAGTCTGGCCAACATGACAAAACCCCATCTCTACTAAAAATAGAATTTTTTTTTTTTTTTTTTTTACAAATCTACTTAGTTTTTCAATATTTTGCTTTGAACTGAGGACAATTTTGCCTTCCTGAGGGCAAAAAATGTAGCCAGGCATGATGGTGGGTGCCTGTAATCCCAGCTACTAGGGAGGCTGAGGAAGGATAATCTCTTGAACCCAGGAGGCAGAGATTGCAGTGAGCCGAGATTGTGCCACTGCACTCCAGCCTGAGTGACAGAGCAAGATTCTGCCTCAAATAAATAAATAGAAAGTGTAATTGGATTATTTGTAACACAAAGGATAAATGCTTGAGGGGATGGATACTTTATTCTCCATGATGTGATTATTTCACATTGTAAGCCTGTATGAAAACATCTCATGTACTCTGTAACTATGTAGACCTAGTATATATCCACAAAAGTTTTTTAAAAATTAG
>PVKV010042877.1:0-10425 GCA_004027835.1 Alouatta palliata | reverse complement strand
CCATCTTCGGTTCCTTACAAGATCTTGACCAACCCCAAAGTCCCTCCATCTTCGGTTCCTTACAAGATCTTGACCAACCCCAAAGTCCCTCCATCTTCGGTTCCTTACAAGATCTTGACCAACCCCAAAGTCCCTCCATCTTCAGTTCCTTCCAAGATCTTGACCAACCCAAAAGGCCCTCTGCAAAGAAAGCCAAAGATCCCAGTGCCATCAAAGTAAATCAGGTGCAGGAAAATTCAAGTGTCATAAAAGGTCACTCTGATCAAGTCAGGAAGAAGAAGCATAAAGCTGCCGAGCCTATCCAGGGTGCTCCCAAGGCCAAAATCCAGCGAAAGAACCCAGAGAGCCTATTAGATGGAGAAGTGGCTGTTTGCGGTGCTACCGCCAGTGATAGCGCTTCTGTGAACAAGGGCAAGGGCAAGCATTCTAAAAACAAACCTCACAAAGCTGCATCCAGCAGGAGCAGCACAACTAAGAGGCATGGGCAGGAGAAGACTAAAAGGAGCAGAGAGAACAGCTCCAAGAAATCTGAAGACAGGAAGCAGTCAGGGACCAAAGTCAAGGTAGAAGAAAAGCAAGCCATTCCCAATCTGAAGCGGAAGAAAAATCAACCTGAGCTTAGCCGAGAGACTTTTAAAAAGCCACGAAGCTCTCTAGGCATGCACATGCTAGAGTCTGTGCAAGTTTTCCATGCACTGGGGAAAAAGACCGACAAGAAATCTGGATTCTCTTCCTCCCGGACTCAGGGAAGCTCAAGCAACACTCAGAACCCCCGGCCATTCTCAGCTCTCAAACCATGGCTGGATACCCAACGTAAGGGAGAAGGCCCGGACAAAACTCAAGTCAAGGCACAGAAACTGGATGATAGTACTGAAAAAGAGTGTCCATCTCCATCCCAGTATGAGTTGCCACCACCTGGGAAGGTCAAGTTGGTACCGTTGCCCTTTCTGACCCTGGACAAACCTCAAGCTCGACCTGTTTCTCGGCGGCCACACCCTCCGGCCTCACGTAGGCCTCCTGTGGCTTGCCCTGCTCGACCTGGTTCTACTAACTCAGCTCAGTCGACTGCAGTCAGTCTGTCCCAACCAGCTTCTACCAACACATCTTTGACAAGTCCTGCCAGACCAGCTCAGCCCATTTCCACCAAGGCAACTCAACCCAGTTCAGCCAACCCTAGCCGGCCTCCTACTGCCTCGCAGTCTGCTGCTTCTAGGCCAGCACCATACAAAACATCATCTTGCTCTTCTCTCCAGTGGGAGCCTGTCTACTCTGCTGTGACCAATCTCCAGTCACTGCCCAAGCCTCAAAATCAATTTCTAATCCAAGACTTCAGCTTACAACCCAGGCCGTGGAGGACACCCGACATTTCTGGGCCAGTCGTATCAACGCCCATCAGAAAAGAGCAGAGGCCAGAGCGTGAGGCCATGAAGAGGAAGGCTCAGCAAGAGCGTGAGAATGCTGCCAAATACACCTCTCTGGGGAAACTGCAGTTCTTCATTCAAAGGGAAAAAGATATGGAAATCTCTCAATACTACGGCTACAGAATGTAAGAGCTGCTGAGACTGCTGGCTTTACTTTGGATACCAGCTGGTTTTCCAGATATATAGATAGATATATTCTATCTATCCAATAAAACTTGATAAGGAAATGTAATAGAATTAATAGATAAGTAATAAACAGGCTTTTGAGTTTTCAGATGCTGTTGACTGTGGGTTTTCCTTGGTGGGGGTTGGGATCAAAGGCTGCCTTAAAAGGAATTATACCTGGGCATGGTGGCTCATGCCTGTAATCCCAGCACTTTTGGCATCCAAGGTGGGTGGATCACCTGAGTCAGGAGTTCGAGACCAGCCTGGCCAACATGGTGAAACCCATCTCTACTAAAAATACAAAGAAGTAGCTGGGTGTGGTGGTGGGTTCCTGTAATCCCAGCTTCTTGGGAGGCTGAGGCAGAATTGCTTCAACACAGGAGGCGGAGGTTGTACTGAGCCGAGATCACACCACTGCCCTCCAGCCTGAGCAATACAGCGAAACTCCATCTCAAAAAAAAATAAAAATAAAAATAAAAATAAATAAATAAAAAACAAGAAGGTACTAAAAGTTGGATGGTGGGAGAACAGACAGTAGAACTGAGGAAAG
The DNA here is from genome assembly GCA_004027835.1 of Alouatta palliata. Lineage (NCBI taxonomy): Eukaryota > Metazoa > Chordata > Mammalia > Primates > Atelidae > Alouatta > Alouatta palliata. Next base: position 8,289 of record PVKV010042877.1, on the reverse strand, counting down.
AGGAAGGAACATGGTCCAGGACTCAGAAGGTCAAAAGAGGAGAGATTTCATGGGCTTATACAAAGAATCAGAAATGGGGGAAATGGCAGAAGTAAGATGCAGAATCTGAGGTTAGGACTAAAAGAACAAAATTTGGATAGAAGTTGAAGATGGCAGAAGATAAGGCCGGGTGGACCAAAAGAAATGCACAAAATCTCCCATGGATGATGGTCTTACATCTCATGGCCTATCAGAGAGGTGTTTTAGAAAATAAGATTCAGGACTTGTCTCCAACAGGTTTGAGTTACATTATACATACATGCTCACGGTTGGGAAAGGTCAGTAGAAAACAGGGGAATCTACCACCAGGGAATGGCAAGGGCTCACAGTTCTAGGTGCAGCTGAAAACCTGGGCCCCAGCCAAGTGAACTGCAGCAGCTTGAAGCTGACCCAGAAAAGACCCTGGAGTATAGATCATCATTGACCCAACACCTATGCATGGGCCAGTAAGACGCACCACTTCAGTTCACCTTCACAACAACACACGAGACCAGTAACACTGTGCCACCTTCCCAGTGAGGTAAACAGCAATATGATTTTTCCTTAAGCTTGAACACATAAGGGAACAATAAAGAAACTTCATTAGACCTGATCTAATTAGAAGTCACACCTGTAATCTTCAGTCCAGCTCTGGTCTCCATGTAGAATTCCAGGACAGGTTTCTATCACTGGGTCCATTCCCAATAGGCTGGATAGGATACTCTGGAGTAATTGTCAGGATACCACCTTCTTCTCTCCTGGGCTGCTCCACTGGCATCTGGCTTCACATTCCAAGTGTACCTCCTGTGTGAATAACCTTCTCCAGGGGGACCAGGAGGAGGGATATGGCCTCTCTGATAAACATCTGGATTCTGTGAAAAGGTTCTTAAAGCAAAACAAAATGTAATAAGCCATTACTAGGATTAATAAAATAATTTTTATTTATTTTAAAATTATATTTTTATAAAATATTTTAAATTCATAAATTTACAAAATAATATATACTCTACTAACCTGTGGGACCTTGGCAGATAAACTACTTAACTGTTATTTCCCTAAGTTCTTTATAACATAAGGCTAGTAACACTTTCCACCTTCATGAGCTGTTATGAAGCTAAATTAAGAAAATACATTTCAATTACCCATAATACCCTGGCACAGAGTAGATTCCCAGAAGCCTTTCCACCTTTCCTTACAGAAACAAACGCATGGAATGCATGCCCATAGTACTCTAATTAAATACTTTCTCTCCCAAAGTCTGGTAGGGTTGACATAAGACACAATAAGCTATTTCGTACCGAAAACACATGGCTACTTCTACTTTATAAACAAATATACATAAATTATAAAGTGTAGAACAACTTTAACCATGGTACATGCAACAAATTTGGAAAAAATAGGATTTAAATTTACTTGTTTCAAAAGCAAGATCAGAAAATTTTCTATAATTATACAAAAGAAAATTTAGAAATCTGAGCAAAGAAAACCCCCTGCTGCAGAGCCCTCGATCCCACTTAGTATAATTCAATTAGTATTTCCTTTTGTTGTTTTCCCCAGCATCTTTTTCTGACTGTTGAATCGCAGCCTATTATTTTCACTTATGATAAATGAGCCACCACTTTCAATGGCTTTATAAAATGTTTGTTATAGTATGGATATAATCATTATTTAGCTACATTCTCCACTGAAGGAAATACAGCAGCTACAAGTTTTTCCATGACCACAAATGAAGCTGGGATTAACAAACATATACTACCGGATCCTGAGCCAGCCCAGGGTCTGACACATGGTAGGGAGTTTGAGAAATGTGCTGAAGGATTAAGTAAATATAGCTTTTTCTGCATTTTGAAGTATTTCCTTAGTCTCAAATTGAAATTACTAGGTAAAGCATTTTTATGGCTCTTGAAATTGTGCTTCAAAAGGCTTAAACCAATTTTCAATGCCACTAGCAACATGTTTTTAAAATGTTTGTTTACATCTTTTAATAATGTCAATTTTCAGGCCAGGCATGGTGGCTCATGCCTGTTCCCAGCACTTGGGGAGGCTGAGATGGGCGGATTACCTGACGTCAGGAGTTTGAGTCCAGCCTGGCCTATATGGTGAAACTCTGTCTCTACTAAAAATATCAAAAAAAAAACCCAAAAAACAAAAAATTAGCCAGACCTGGTGCTTCATGCCTATAATCCTAACTACTCGGGAAGCTGAGGCTGCAGAATCTCTTGACCCTAAGAGGTGGAGGTTGCAGTGAGCCAAGAATGTGCTTTTGCACTCCAGCCTGGGCAGCTGAGCAAGACTCCATCTCAAAAAAAAAAAAAAAAAAACCTTAATAGAAAAGTCAATATTTTAAAGTTTTTTTCCTTTCTTAATAAAAACAGGGGTCCAGGCCAGGAATGGTGCTTATCCCAGCACTTTGGGAGGCTGAAGTGGGCAGATCACCTGAGGTCAGGAGTTCGAGACCAGCCTGACCAACATGGAGAAACCCCATCTCTACTAAAAGATACAAAATTAGCTGGGCATAGTGGATGGTGCATGCTTGCAATCCCAGCTGCTCAGGCGGCTTGGGCAGGAGAATCCCTTGAACCCGGGAGGAGGAGGTTGCAGTGAGGCGAGCTTTTGCCATTGCACTCTAGACGAGGCAATACAAGTGAAAATCCATCTCAAAAAAAGAAAAGGGCAGGGTTCCAACATGTTGCCCAGGCTGGTCTCCAAGTGCTGGGCTCAAGCAATCCACCCAACACGCATGACCTAAAAATGCCAATGTTGTTTTGAAAGCATTTACAACGTGCCCAACTCTTTAAATTCATGTTAACTGTCAACAATAACCACTATGGGGTATGTATTACTAAAATCTCCATCTGACTGATGGCAAAATGGAAATGTAGACAGGCTAAGTATCTTACCCAAGATCACAAAGCAGGTAACAGAGCCCAGATGCAAAACCAGGTCCAGCCTGACAATCACTACACTAGAGTGCCTATCAGAAACTGTTGCTAAACTGGCCAGGGGCAGTGGCTCATGCCTGTAATCCCAGCACTTTGGGAGGCTGAGGCAGGTAGATCACCTGAGGTCAGGAGCTAAAGACTAGCCTAGCCAACATGGTGAAATCCCCATCTCTACTAAAATACAAAAATTAGCCAGCGTGGTGGCAGGTGCCTGTAATCTCAGCTACTCACAAGGCTGAGGCAGGAGAATTGCTTGAACCTGGGAAGCGGCAGTTGCAGTGAGCCAAGATTGCGCCACTGCACTCCAGCCTGGGCAACAGAGCGAGACTCTGTCTCCAAAAACAAAACAAAAATGAACAAAAAAACCGATTACTAAATTAAGAGGCAAAGAATAATACCTTGCTATGTGTGATGGTTAATTTTAGGTGTCAACTTGACTGGATTAAGAGATACCTAGATAGCTGGTAAAGTATTATTTCTGGGAGTGTCTGTGAGGGTGTTTCCAGAGGATACTGGTGTGTGAGTGGGTGGACTGAGTGGGAGGATACACCTTCAATATGAGTAGGTATCATCCAATAGGCCGGAGGCCTGGATTTAAGAAAAGGCAGAGGAAAGGCAAATTGTGGTCTCTCCTAGAGCTGGAATATCCTACCTTCTCCTGCTCTTGGACAGCAGAACTCCAGGCTTCCTGGCCTTTGGACTTGAGGACATGCACCATTGTTCGGCAACCCTTACCAGATTTCCAGGCCTTCAGCCTTGGATTGAGAGTTACTCCACCAGCTTCCCTGATTCTGAGGCTTTCTGACTTGGACTGAATGCTACCAGCTTTCCTGGTTCTCCAGCTTGCAGACAGCCTACTATGAAACTTCTCAGCCTTCCTAAGTGCATAAGCTAATTCCCCTAATAAAAAAATGTCCTGCCACCCACCTACCCACCTACCGACCCACCGATCCATGCATCCATCCATCCATCCATTCATCCATCCATCCATCCTACTGGTTCTATCATTCTGAAGAACTCACACTAATGTACCACTTTAACCATACTGAGGTTTTCCACATTTTCCAAGTGAAAATACTTTTGTTGTTTATCTGTTCAGATCCTTTGCAATTTCTCTATTAGGATTTTATTACTTTTCTTATAATTCATATTAACTCTCTAAGCAACAACCTTCCTTATCTAAAAACCATATAACATTAATGTAGCCTAAGAATATAAGATCCTTTTGGATATCACATCAAACTCTTGGCTTAAGGTCAAAATCGATGAAAATTTCTAAGTGCCTTTCCCAGTGGCCTCTGAAAAGTCACATATTCCCTGTCCTGTAACTTATTTTTCCAGTGCTAACTGCAAAATACAGAGCAGAATAGTATCTTCTGGTTCAAACTTATCAGCAAGAATTCCTCATCAGTATCATAATGTGTTTTCATTAATTATAGTATTAACTTTGATCTCAATTCTAGAAAAAGGAAAGCAGAGAAAGGTACCTGACCAACTTTTGCAAATTTTGGATCTGGGTGTGGAAATGCCGAGTTGAGTGACCCTGGATCCCATGTAGAATACACCTAGGTCCTTGTTTAAGAGGCTAATTCATGGTGTGGACTGGCTGCATGAAATGTGCTGAGTCTTGAAAACCACTTGACCTACGTACACTGGAATTCCAATTCGTTAGTGAGAATATTTCCACACAATAGTACTGGTTTCCAAATGTACTGATCAGTTTAGTGACTATATCTTGGCCTATGAAAATAACAATTTATTCCTTTTCCCATTCCTATTTGTTTACATCTCCCACAACAAATAAGCTACCAGAAAAATGGATATATGCAATTTACATTACATAAAAAGAGATCGCCCTGACACACAAATCTCATATATAAAACACAAGAATTACAGGCACAGTGACTCACACCTGTAATCGCAACACTTTAGGAGGCCAAGGCGAGTGGAGCAGGGGGTCAGGAGTTCCAGACCAGCCTGGCCAACATGGTGAAACTCACTTTCTACTAAAAAAATACAAAAATTAGCCATGCATGGTGGTGCGTGCCTGTAATCCCAGCTACTTGGGAGGCTGAGGCAGAACTGTTTGAACCCGGGAGGCGGAGGCTGCAGTGAGCCAAGATCATGCCACTGCATTCCAGCCTGGGCAACAGAGCAAGACTCCATCTCAGAACAATCAATCAATCAATCAATCAGACTTTCTGATAGGACCATTGTGAAGAGATTTTTCTTTCTATGCATTGTCCCCAGCACCTATTGAATACTGAAAAGTGGATAACCTGTTAGAAATAACTGTACGAAAAGCAAATCTTTCCCAGAAAAAGTAAATTAGGCTGAAACGCACTATTCAGGCTGTGATATCTCACTACTTCCACAGACATCTATAGACTTTTTGGCAAGACTATCTTATATTGGAACAAATGAATTACAAACTTTTTTTCCAAAATTTGTCAAATTTTTCTACATTTCCACCTTTAACTTTTATAAAAAGGGAAAAATCGTGACAACCCTCCTACTTACATTCAATTGCATCATCTGGCCTCATGCCTTCTACATCAATCAAATATCTAACAAAACAACATAATTAGGGTCATTTATATATAAGAAAACAAAAAAAATCAAGATTTTTCACAAAAGGTCCTATTTCAACTTACAGACATAGATATAAAAATCCTGAGAAAATATCAGCACATCAAATCCAGCAATTCTTAAAAGACGAGAAACCATGACCACAAAATGACATTTTTCGAGAATGCAAGGATGACCCAACTTCAGAAGATCTATTTACATATTTATTTACATTACTATAATTTAACTAATAAACAAAAGGAAAGAGAATATGGAATCATTTTTTATCAAAATGCTTTATACACTAAAAATAGAAAGAGACTTCCTAATACAACAGAGTATTTATCAGAAAACAACAACAAACAAAACACAAATTGGGAAAAATATTAACGTTATATCTAAAAAATACCATATAACCAACAGAATGGACCAGAAACTTGGGAGTCACCATCACTGTCAGCCATTTCTTTCATACTCTCACCTTCAATCCACCACCATTTCTTGACAACAGTATTATCTAAATATCTCTAGAATATGTCTGTATCTTTCCACCAAAACGACCACCATGCCCTGGTCCACTCCACCCTTATGCCTTAATTCCTGCAAACACCTCCGAACGTGTCTCCTTGCTTCTACCTCTTTCCCTTTGCAGTGTATTCTCCACTCAGCAGCAAAATGAGAGGCTGAAAACGTAAATTTGATTACGTTTTCCACACTCATCCCCAACAAAAAAAAATTCAACTGTTTTCTAATGTTCTTAAGATAGTGACTAAAACCTTACATATAGCTCTGCATGGTTTTAGCTCCTACCCATATTTCCAGCTCCATTTTAATGCCATACTTCCCCCATGGCCCACTCTCCCTGGCCAGTTCCTCCAACACAGTGTACGTTTTCCTGTTACATGGGCTTTGCTGATCCTTAATGTTCACAGTTCTCTCTGCAACAGCCCTATGTGGTTAACACCTACTCATACTTCAGATACTTGCTCAGAACTCGTCACAGAAACCTCTAGTCCTCTCGTTGAAGTCAAATCCTCCCTGTTCTATGCTCTCATTGTACCATGTCCCTCTCCTCCTCAGCACTTGTCAGAGTTGTAATTCTATAGGCATTTGTGTGATTCTTAATATCTACTCCCTCCCTAGACTGTTAGGAGGCACAAGGCAGCTGAAGTCTCTTTGCTAGCACCCAGCACAGGGCCTACACATAACAGAGGCTCAGGAGATACTTTCTGAATGAACAAACATAAATCAGCACAGTGTGGCTACATCCATGAAAAGCATAAGGACACATATGATTTGATTCAGAAATTCTATTTTGAGTGAAATTGCCTCTGGGGCTATGGCATATGTAATCAAAAATGTTTAAATAGAAATGTTCATGATGTCAATGTTTTTTATAATATCAAAAATTTCTGACTTTGGTGTTCATCGGTATGCAAAGGAAAACAGCCCTTAAAAAGAACGAGGAGTCCAAGTACTTTCAGAGAAAGATGTCTATCACATATTAAAAAACAGAATGTCTAACTATTATACCATTCAATCACATGCATGTTTGTATCTGCATTTTTAGAGTCTGAAAAGATGTGTACTAAATTATTAATGGTGGTAATGGCTGGGTGGGATCAAGACTGCCTTCTACTTCATGTATTTCTAGACTGGTTGCATTTTTTTTACAGCAGGTTTACATTACTATTGTAAACAGACAAAAACAACTTTAAAATGGTCTACCTGTGGGGTCGGCAACTTACCTGCAAATGAGGTAGCTGGTTCTATTTAACCCAAGGGTACAGTGGACACCAATAAGTTTGTCTGTAAAAAGAAAATACAGGGTCAAGAAACTGAAGTGCATACACAAGTGTGTAACATTATCACTGCCCTGAAAATGAATAACACTGAAGAGGAATTTGTTTTAGGAACATACTATAAAGAATCATCTAACAGAATGCCAAAATTCACTGCTTCTGAGAAACTTGGCATAGTCCCGATTAGACTTAATGATGTAAACTACAGGCCTGGTAAGATACTAACAGCTTAATTGCAGTTTTGGACTGTGAATTAAAAAAAAAAAAAGAAAGAAAAAAATGATACAGCTAAATCTGCAATAAGACAAACCCATCTATCTAAAAATAGAATGCCCATCAGTAATTAATTTAATTATACAAAAAGGGCGTGAAAGCAACAACAGGCTATGAGAAGAATGAAATTTTTTCCTGAATGAAACAAATGAAATGCCTTCACTCTTGATACTGAATAGTAAGGACAGTTTCCACAGTACTGGAGTTCCCAAAGAGCTTCCGTTCCTTCTCTCGTTCGGTGCTCCACACATGCCACAGGTCTATGTGCCCTGTGAACTACTCAGGTAAATAGCACTATTCACACTTTACCATGAAAAGGCAAGGCTTGGAGATGTAAGTCAAAGCAGGCAAACAGCACAAGACTAGAATCAAGTCTAATATTTTTCCCATTACATCACACTATTTCTTAGTCCATCCTTTTAAAACACATTATATGAGGAATTAAATAAAAAACGTGTAGTTTTATCTTTGCAAAATCTTTGTCTATGACTTTAGGTAGCGTATGGTAAGGAAGGCACTCATCAGCCAGGTGTGGTGGCTCACGCCTGTAATCTCAGCACTTTCCAGCCTGGCCAACGTGGCCAAACCCTCTCTATACTAAAAGTACAAAAAATTAGCTGGGTGTTGTGGCAGGCACCTGTAATCCCAGGTACTCAGGAGACTGAGGCAGGATAATCTCTTGAATC
>PVKV010042876.1:0-10426 GCA_004027835.1 Alouatta palliata | reverse complement strand
CTGTAATCCCAGCACTTTGGGAGGCCGAGGCGGGTGGATCACGAGGTCAAGAGATCGAGACCATCCTGGTCAACATGGTGAAACCCCGTCTCTACTAAAAATACAAAAATTAGCTGGGCATGGTGGCACGTGCCTGTAGTCCCAGCTGCTCGGGAGGCTGAGGCAGGAGAATTGTTTGAACCCAGGAGGCGGAGGTTGCGGTGAGCCGAGATCGCGCCATTGCACTCCAGCCTGGGTAACAAGAGCGAAACTCTGTCTCAAAAAAAAAAAATGCTTACAATGATGACAAGTACCATTTGTGGAGATAACCATGTTTTTACATAAATTCCCTCCAGTCCACATGGGCATTTTTCAATGTAGAGATTCTGATGCCTATTTGATTGGTGAGAAAACAGGTGAGGTGAGTTGCCCAGAGCCACATAGCTAGTTAGTGATAGTGCCAGAATTTGAACCCAAAGCTTAACTCCAGAGTCCATGTTTTCTCTAGTACCATGCCACAGAATCCTGAGCAAGCTGCTTTGGTGTTTCATTGGTTTAATTTTGGTCATCAAATGACTACTGTGTCAGGTGTCAACTGTCCCAATTTACCTGGGATATAGGAGTTTCCCAAGATATAGGACCTTCAGTGTTAAAACCAGGAAAGTCCTGGGCAGATGGGGATGAATTGTTCCCCCTAATGTTTGGGCAGTCATTCTAGCACATTTCAGAATATTGCAAGTGACAAAACCTAAAAGCAACATTCAAGGACTAAAGTGAAGTCACCAGACTTAGTCACTTCTTGGCTCTCAGGTCTGTTTACCTCAATATTGGCTTCTGTGATAGGCTCCAATGGCCAGGCGCCTGTAATCCCGGCACTTTGGGAAGCTGAGGCAGGAGGATTGCGTGAGGCCAGGAGTTTCAATCCAGCCTGGGCAACACAGACCCTGTCTGCAAAAAATTAAACAACAACAAAAACTATTTGGCATGGTGGTACATGCCTGTAGTCTACTTAGGAGACTGAGGCAGGATGATTGCTTGAGCCCAGGAGTTCAAGGTTACAGTGAGCTATGATTGCTACCACTGTACTTCAGCCTGGGTGACAGAGTAAAACCCTGTCTCTAAGAAATAAATTAAAAATTAATATAATAAAATGGTTCCCAACAATTCCCACCTCCTGTTATTCATGCTCTTTTGTAATCTCCTCCACTTCAATGTAGGCCTGACCTAGTAATTTGTTCTAATGACTAGCATATGGCAAAATGATGGAATGTCATTTCTCTGAGTAGTTTACACGAAGATTCTGGCTTCTGTTTTGCTTGCTCTCACTCTGATGGAAGCCAACTACCATACCATGTTGTGAGTTGCCCTAAGGAGAGGCCCACATGGTAAGGAACTGAAGGAGCCCTTTGGCCAATAGCCAGTAAGGAACCGAGGTCCTAAATTCAACAAGAAACTGAATTCTGGCCGGGCATGGTGGCTCATGCCTGTAATCCAAGCACTTTGGAGGCCAAGGCGGGCAGATCACCTGAGGTTGGGAGTTGAAGACCAGCCTGACCAACATGGTGAAACCCCCTTTAAAAAAAAAAAAAAAAGAAAGAAAGAAAGAAAGAAACTGAATTCTGCTAATAACCACAAGTGAGAATGGAAGCAGATTCTTCCCAGCTGAGCCATCAGATGAGACTGCAATGCCATCTAACACCCTGATTGCAGCCTTGTGAGAGGCTTTAAGGAAGAGTCACCCAGCTAAGCATGCCTGGATAATAATAAATATTTGTTGTTTGAAGTCACCAAGTTTTTGGGTAATTTGTTACACAGAAATAGATATAACTAAACTTTTCTTTCAGAAAGGCTTTCTCTTCATGGAGATCCTCAGCTGTGATAGGCTTATATTCTTCCAGGTACAAAACAAATTCTGTTCCTACCAGTCCAAATTAAAGTGTGAGAAGTAAGTCTCAGTGGCAGATTGGGTCATGTGCCTGCCCATCCTGAAATTAATTGCTGTGGCCAGGGAGGATGGAACACACTGATTGGACCTGCTGGGTCACATGCCCAACTCTAGATCCAGGGATGGAGTCAGCCCATCTGAACCACATAAATTGGACCTGACATTTCAGAACCCAAGGGTAGAGAGACTCCAAAGAGCTTCCAGAGAGAGAGAGAAGAAAAAGCAGGGTCAAGAATCAAAATGGCCCCAAACTTCTCAGCAGCAATGGTGGACACGGCTTGGAAGCCTATACTGATAAATCATAAATCAAGCATGAGGGTAGAAAAAGGACAATTTCAGGCTTAAGAAGTCCCCAAAAATTACTTTCCATAAATTACTGGAGGACATGCTTCAACCAAAAGTGAGCATAAACCAGGAAATAGAAACTCTGGGAATACAGAAAACGGGCTACACAAATAAGACAGAAGGGACTCTTCAGGTTAGTGACAAAGAGGAAGTGAAGGACAATAGCTGTGCAGTCTCTATCCAGATTGGAGTGAATCTGGGGGAAGAGGGGAAGTTCTGAGAAAAAATACTGACAAATTATTAACATGATTGAACATGGGTAAAATTGAATTGAAAGTCTTTTACTGGGCCAGGAACAGTGGCTCACGCCTATAATCCCAGCACTTTGGGAGGCAGAGGCGGGTGGATCACGAGGTCAGGAGTTTGAGACCAGCCTGGCCAACATGGTGAAATGCTGTCTCTACTAAAAATACAAAAATTAGCCAGGCAAGGTGGTGTGCACCTGTAGTCCCAGCTACTTGGGAGGCTGAGGCAGGGAGAATCGCTTGAACCCTAGAGGCGGAGGTTTCAGTGAGCCAAGATTGAGCCATTGAACTCCAGCCTGGGCAACAGAGCAAGACTCCATCTCGAAAAAAAAACAAAAGAAAGTCTTTTATGGAACTGCTGGAGACTGTGGGACTATTTAGTCAATTCCAAAGTCAACAAAACAAATAATAAAAGGGAGGCAAACATTAACCTCAGGAGAAATAAAAAATTTTGTGTAAAAAGAAGTGTAATTATTATATACTAGCCAGTTCAACAGGTAACAGTATTTACCTAATAGTAACAAAAGCAACAAATATGGATTATACCAAAATATAAGCTAAATGGGAAAGATGGGGAAAATGACAAAGGGATGTGTGACTGATCAAAAATACTCATCTCAGCTGGATATGGTGGCTCATGCTTATAATCCCAGCACTTTGGGAGGCTGAGGTGGGCCGAGTGCTTGAGCCCAGGAGTTCGAGACCAGCCTGGCCAACATAGTCAGACCTCATCTCTACTAAAATAAATAAAAATTAGCTGGCCATGGTGGCCTGTGCCTGTAGTCCCAGAGGCTGAGATGGGAGGATAGCTTGAGTCTGAGAGTTTGAAGCTGCAGCAAATTCTGATGAAGCCACTGCACTCCACCCTGGGCAACAGACGGAGACTCTGTTTCAAATAAAGTAAAGTTTCCCTGGGTGACTCTTACTTAGAAAACCTACATTTACTTATTTATATATTTATTTTTCTTTCTTCTTCTTCTTGTTTTTTTTTTTTTTTTTTTTTTTTTTGAGACGGAGTCTCGATCTATAGCCCAGGCTGGAGTGCAGTGGTATGATCTCAGCTTACTGCAACCTCTGCCTCCTGGGTTCAAGTGATTCTCCTGCCTCAGTCTCCTGAGTAGCTGGGATTACAGGCACATACCACCATGCCAAGCTAATTTTTGTATTATTGGTAGAGACAGGGTTTCACCATGTTTGTCAGGTTGGTTTTGAACTCCTAACCTCATGATCAGCCCATCTCAGCCTCCCAAAGTGCTGGGATTACAGGCGTGAGCCACTATGCCTGGCATATTTATTTTTTGAGATACAGTCTTGCTCTGTTGCCCAGGCTGGAGTGCAATGGTGCCATCTTGGCTCACTGCAACCTACCCCTCTCAGGCTCAAGCGATTCTCCTGTCTTAGCCTCCCGAGTAGCTGATACCACAGGTGCATACCACCATGCATGGCTAATTTTTGTATTTGTAGTAGAGAAAGAGCTTCATCATGTTTCCCAGGCTGGTCTCGAACTCGTGAGCTCAAGCAATCCACTCACCTCAGCCTCCCAAAGTGCTGGGATTACAGGTGTAAACCACTGCACCCCACGTCATCAGCATTATTTCTGTTGCAAGTGATCAAAACAGAATCAAACCAGTTTGAGCAAAATACTTACCTATGCTGCTGCTGCTGATAAATATATTAGCTCACATAACCAAAGAGTTCAAGAAGGTTGAATCACAGCTGGGTGCAGTGGCTCATGCTTGTAATCCCAGTATTTTGGGAGGCCGAGTTGGGAGGATCACCTGAGGTCAGGGGTTCAAGACCAGCCTGGTCAACATGGTGAAGCCCCTATCTCTACTTAAAACACAAAAATTAGCTGGGTGTGGTGGTGCACGCCTGTAATTCCAGCTACTTGGAAGGCTGAGGCAGAAGAAACACTTGAACCTGGGAGGTGAAGGTTGCAGTGAGCCGAGATTGTGCCACTGCACTCCAGCCTGGGGGACAAAGGAAGCTCTGTCTCAAAAAAAAAAAAGGCTGGGCATAGTGGCTCACGCCTGTAATCCAAGCACTTTGGAGGCAAAGGCGGGTGGATCACCTGAGGTCGGGAGTTTAAGACCAGCCTGACCAACATGGTGAAACCCCGTCTTTAAAAAAATAAAAATAAAAATAAAATAAAACAAAAAAACAAAAAAAGGTTGAATTGCTTCAGGAATGGCTAGATCAAGGGGAACTCTCAAATGATGTTCCCTAGAAGTTGTCACTCATTTCTCCATCTCTCAGCTGCTTCCTTTTGCATAGGCTTTACTGTCAGAATATGTCCATGTGTTCTCCAGAAGCTTTGGGCTTATATCCTACTAAGTTAGCAAACTCAGGGGAGAAAAAAGAACACTAGTTCAATATTCCAGGAAAAGTTCAGGGTTTGGTTCTCATTGGCTGGTAGGGTCATGTGATCCTCCTTGAGCCAATGCATGAGACACCGATGAGCTTGACAGGGTTCACCTGCTCATCCCTGGAGCTAGGGAATGTATCAGACCTCTCAGCCTGACATTTCGAGTTTGAGAGGGGAGTTTCCCAAAGAAAAATAGAAGTCCTTTTAGCAGGAGAAAAAGGAGTGGATGCTGGACATTGGTAATGATAAATGTCCACAGTGGATGGAGTGCACGTAGCAGAAGATCCAAAAGAATGATAATACCCAGTGTTAGCAGCTATGCAGAGAAACCTGAACTTTCTGGAACTAATGCTTGGAATGAAAATCTTCCAGGAAGGCAATCTAACAAGATATATCAAAAGCATTAAAAGCTTAGTCTTGGCCGGGTGCGGTGGCTCATTCGGGTAATCCCAGCACTTTGGGAAGCCGAGGCGGGTGGATCACGGGGTCAAGAGAAAGAGACCATCCTGGCGAACATGGTGAAAACCCATCTCTACTAAAAATACAAAAATTAGCTGGGCGTGTTGGCATGTGCCTGTACTCCCAGCTACTCGGGAGGCTGAAGCAGGAGAATTGTTTGAACCTGGGAGGCGGAGGTTGCAGTGAGCTGAGATTGCACCATTGCACTCCAGCTTGGGCAACAGAGTGAGAATCTGCCTTAAAAAAAAAAGAAAAAGAAAAGCTTAGTCTTGATGCTAGGCGCGGCGGCTCATGCCTGTAATCCCAGTGGGCGGTTCACTTGAGGTTAGGAGCTTGAGACCACCCTGGCCAACATGGTAAAAACCCGTCTCTACTAAAAAAAAGAAAAAAGAAAAAAAAAAAAAAGAAAAGAAAAAGAAAAAATTAGCCAGGCGTGGTGGTGAGTGCTGGTAGTCCCAGCTACTCATAGGCTGAAGCAGGAGAATCGCTTGAACCCAGGAGGCGGAGGTTGCAGTGAGCCAAGATTACACCACAGCTTGGGCAACAGAGTGAGATTCTAGCTCAAAAAAATAGAAAAAGAAAATCAGTCAATGTAATACACTATCTTAAAAAATGAAGGGGAGCTGGGCACAATGGCTGGCACCTGTAGTTCCAGGTACGTAGGAGGCTGAGGTGGGAGAATCGCTTGAGCCCTGGAGTTCAAGGCTGCAGTGAGCTTTGATCACACCACTGCACTCCAGCCTGGCTGACAGAGCAAGACCCCGTCTCTTAAAAAAAAAAAAAAAAAACAAAAACCAATGGTGAACGACTGAAAACTTCCCCTAAGATCAGGAAGAAGACAGAGATGCCCACTTTCACTACCAGCAGTCCTAGCCAGAGAAATTAGGCAAGAAAATGAAAAGGCATCCAAACTGAAAAGGAAGAAATAAACTCTATTTGCAGATTACATTATCACACATATAGAAAATCCCAAAGAATCCACAAAAATCCCTTTTATTTATTTATTTTGAGACAAGGTCTCACTTTGCCCTCCAGCTGGAGTGCAGTTGTGTGATCATAGTTCACTGTAGCCTCTAACTTCTGGGTTCATGTGATCCTCCTGCCCTAGCCTCCTGAGTAGCTGGGACTACAGTTATGCACCACCACACCCGGCTAATTTTTAAATTTTATTTTTGTACAGACAGGGTTTCACTGTGTTGCACAGACTGGCACAAAAGTTTTTTTTTTTTTTAAAGATGGGGTTTCTCGCTGGGCGCAGTGGCTTACGCCTGTAATCCTAGCACTTTGGGAGGCCAAAGTGGGTGGATCACCTGAGGTCAGGAGTTCAAGACCAGCCTAGCCATCATGGTGAAACCCTATCTTAAAAAAAAAAAAAAAAAAAGAGAGATGGGGTTTCTCCGCGTTGGTCAGGCTGATCTCAAACTCCTGACCCCAGGTTATCCACCCACCTCGGCCACCCAAAGTGCTGAAATTACAGGCATCGACCACCATGCCTGGCCTTACAAAAGTTTTTTTTTTTTTAATTACTAGAGCTAATATATGAATTACCTAAAGCCAGAGGGTATAAGATCAACACACAGAGAACAATTGTGTGTCTATTCACCAACAATGAACAATCAAAGAAATTAAGAAAATAAATCTGGCCGGGCGCGGTGGCTCACGCCTGTAATCCCAGCACTTTGGGAGGCCGAGGCGGGTGGATCACGAGGTCAAGAGATCGAGACCATCCTGGTCAACATGGTGAAACCCCATCTCTACTAAAAATACAAAAATCAGCTGGGCATGGTGGCACATGCCTGTAGTCCCAGCTACTCGGGAGGCTGAGGCAGGAGAATTGCTGGAACCCAGGAGGTGGAGGTTGCGGTGAGCCGAGATCGCGCCATTGCACTCCAGCCTGGGTAATAAGAGCGAAACTCCATCTCAAAAAAATAAATAAATAAATAAAATAAATCTATTTATAATGGTATCAAAAAGAATAAAATACCTAAGGATAAATTTAGGAGGCAAAAGACTTACACACTAAGTTGCATTTAAATAGGACAGTGAATGTGAAAGTGTGATTAGCACAGGGCCTGGCCCAGAATAGATGCTTAATGCCTATTCTCATCAGAGACACTGCTGAACGCCATAGAAAGGACAGAGTCGGCTACACCAACAGGGACGAAGTTCCTTTGGAAGTCTGGCAGCCCTGCTCCTTCCCAGGGATAGAGTTTTGCTTAGCTTTGCAGAGTGATCAGCAAGAACACCCTTTAGTTTATGAAAAGGGTCTGTGGAGTTATTTGCAGAGAACATAGTAAGGGATAAGCTGGGAAGAAAATAAGGAAGAGACTAGAAGATACCAATAAATCAGGAATGTGGATGGCAGCTTTAAAAAGGCAAGGAACAGGCCTGACATGGTGGGTTCATACCTGTAATCCTAGCACTTTGGGATGCTGAGGTGGGAAGATTGCTTGAGACCAGGAGTGCAAGACTAGCCTGGGCAACATAGTGAGAACTTGTCTCTACAAAAGAAAAAAAAAAAGTTTTAAAAAAATTGTAAAGGAAAAAAAAAAGGCAAGGAACACAGGCTGAGTCCCAGGTACAAGAGGGTGACAGATGGGCTGCGGTCTGGGGTATGTCCCAGAGTGTAATCTGCCAAAAGTCCGTGAACAATTCCAGCTGAGGAGGAAGGTTCTAGGTCTTCCCAAGCCAGGCCCTTTCCCCTAGTCTGTCCACTGTTCCCATGAATGGCTAAGTAGCTCACAGGGGAGGGGCTGACCTGGGCTTCTCATGTGTTTTAAAATCCTTCTTAAAGCCAAGGGATTCTTTTGTCTAAAATCTCTTCTGGAGGGTGACAGGCTTTGATATCCCCTGTCTGAGAAGCAAAGCCTCCTCCCAGCCCTGACAAGCCCTCTTTGAAATCTTGTCCCGGCTTCTGGAGATGAGCTTTTGTGCTGAGTCAGTTTGGCTGCCTTCCAGCCAAGAACAGAGAAGTGCAGGCTGCAATGCAGGAGCCATTAAAGAAACTATTTTTAGGCTCTATTTCAATCTTATTCAGCACAAGCGGTGAGACACAAGGCCTGAAGGTGGACAGACCAGGGGGATGCTGGCTGGGAGAAAGTCCCAGGCAAGCAGGTCAGGGAAAAGACAAGATTTCACTATGTGGAGAGAAAGAAGCACCAAGCTCATGCTGCTACCCAAGGTGCAGAAGACAGGAGAAGAGAGAGCTGCCCAGAGAATCTGACCCTGTGGAGTCATCAAGAAAAATGAGGAAAGGGAAGGGAAGAAAGTACAGTGCCTTCCATAAAGAGACCAGGGCAGTCTACACCTGGGAGCTTTGTTAAAAATACAGTTCCTGGTCAGGCCGGGCGGCTCACACCTGTAATCTCAGCACTTTGGGAGGCCAAGCTGGGTGGATCACCTGAGGTCAGGAGTTCAAGACTGGCCTGGCCAACATAGTGAAACTCCATCTCTACTAAAAAATACGAAATTAGCCAGGCGTGGTGGCACACAGTTGTAATACCAGCTGCTTGGAAGGCTGTGGCAGGAGAATCACTTGAACCAGGGAGGTGGAGGTTGCAGTGGGCCAAGATTGCACTATTGTACTCCAGCCTGGGTGACAGAGCAAGACTCAGAAAAAAAAAAAAAAAAAATACACTTCCTTGGTGCATCTCAGGTCAACTGAGTCAGAATATCTGGAATGGGGCTTGGGTGCCGGGATGGGTGACTCCCACACAGGCTGATGTTTGAGGACCTCTGAGCTAGAGAGTACCTGCCTTTGGAATTCAAAGGACTGAAATGTACTAAGAGTAGTGGCGGTCATTTAACAGCCACCAAAGGTACCATTCTCTTCACCTCACTGGGCTCAGGTTTTTCTTTTCTTTATTCCCCTTTTTTGGATGGGGACTCACTACATTACCCAGGCTGGTCTTGGAACTCCTGGGCTCAAGCAATCCTCCTGCCTCAGCCTTCTGAATGGCTGGGATTATAGGCATGAGCCACCGTGCCCAGCAAGGCTGAGGTTTCCATCCGTAAAATGAAGGGCCCTGCTACAGGTAGGATATCTATTAACTTAGCTCTTCCTCTGAAAATCTTTATCCCTGGGGTACTCAGTGATCAGCAAAGAGACCTGGAGGAATAGCTTCTATACTGGAGGTCTGCGTGATCCAAGGAAAAACAGTAAAAGCCCACTTAGGGGGAATATGTTTATGATGGGGACCAAGCTTAACAGCGTGTTGTGGAGGGATAAAAAATTTCATCAGGGCAATCACAAAAAATAAAATGCATTGTTGAAAAAACACGAGCTTAGAATGGAGAGATCTTCCAAACAGGCTTTGTGTGAGCAACATGGCTGTTTATTCACCTGGGTGCAGGTGGGCTAAGGCCGAAAAGGGCATTAGCAAATGGCAGTGGGATAGGAGTTGGTTTTATAGGTTTGGGTAGTTTTTTGGGGGGCAGGGGTGTTAGAGTAAGTTCAGTTACAGTGGTGGGGGGTAGGGGCAAGGGAGTATACCTGACCACAAGTTCAGTTACAATGGCAGGGTTGGGTGAAAGGTATTTACACTATCATAAGAACAGTTAAGATGGCAGGGTTGGGTGAACAGCTTGTCTGGCGAAGCTTGCCAGGTGATTAGGGACATCAGCGGAGGCAAGCAGGACTTCAGACTTTCAGGCTCCAGGCTTGCATATGGAGACCTGACATGCATTTTCTCTTGGAGTTAGCAAACTCCAATCTACAACTACGAAGTAATTCTCAAGTATTTTTAAGTGTCTACATCTTTTTTTGCCCCTGAGATGGGGTCTTGGTCTGTTGTCCAGGCTGGAGTACAGTGGCATGATCTCAGCTCACTGCAACCTCCACCTTGGGGGTTCAAGCAAGTCTCCTGCCTCAGCCTCCTGAGTAGCTGGAATTACAGGCGTGTGCCACCATGCCCAGCTAATTTTTGTATTTTTAGTAGAGACAGGGTTTCACCATGTTGGCCACGCTGGTCTAGAACTCCTGACCTCAGGAGATCCGCCCACCTTGGCCTCCCAAAGTGCTGGAATGGCGTAAGAAACCACACTCGGCCCATCTTATTTCTTTTCTTTTTTTTTTTTTTTTTTTTGAGA
>PVKV010042875.1:0-10424 GCA_004027835.1 Alouatta palliata | reverse complement strand
AAAAAAAAAAAAAAAAAAATTCACAGTTGTGTGTCGATTACACCTTACTAAAGCTGTAAAAATGAAATTAAATGTAATAAACTTTAGAACTATAAAATTGTTCTAGGCACAGTGGCTCATGCCTGTAATCCCAGCGCTTTGGGAGGCCAAGGCTGGTGGATCACCTGAGGTCAGGAATTTGAGACCAGCCTGGCCAACATATTGAAACTCCATCTCTACTCAAAATACAAAATTTAGCCGGGCATGGTGGCCTGTACCTGTAGTCACAGCTATTCAGGAGGCTGAGGCAGAAGAATCGCTTGAAGCCAGGAGGCAGAGGTTGTGGTCAGCCGAGATCACAGCGTTGCACTCCAGCCTGGGCGACAGAGCGAGACTCCATCACAAAAAAAATAAAAACAATTAGCCAAGTGTGGAGGCAAGCACCTGTGGTTTCAGCTACTCAGGAGGCTGAAGTGGGAGGGTCGCTTGAGCCCAAGAGATCAAAGCTACAATGAACCATGGTCGTGCTATTGCATTCTAGCCTGGGTGACAGAGTGAGACCCTGTCTTGAAAAAAATTATACATATCTTTAGATATATCTTATTCAAAATTCATAAAACTAATATGTGTAAAAACTTTAAATAAATCTTGATGTTCTTTGTAAGTTTGTAGCATTTATACTTCTGAAATAGAAATATATTGACTAGAATATACTTCTATTAAAGCTTAAAAGTACTCTAAAACTTTTTAGGCTATCAGTCTTACAGATCTACAGTCTCGGTGCGCCTGGAGTGGGACCCAGGAATCCTTGCTCTTTCAAAGGGTCTTAGGTAAGATGGGAAACAGAGCATAATCTCTTCTCTCTCTGTCTCTGTCTCTCCCTCACTCCCTCTCTTTAGCTCCCAGAGGTGGTTGTTTCTAAAGATGAGAGATCTGAAGCTCAGAGAGGCTGGGTGATTTGCCCCAGGTCACACAGCTCATTAAGAGCAGTGCTGGGATTGGAGCCCAGGCAGTCTGACTCAGAAGCCCACACAGGTAGGGGCTGGGGGCATTTGCTTCATCTCAAACTCCCCAGTCCCTATTCCTCGTTGGCCACTAACCCCAGAGCTCTCAAGAGCCCCAGGCTGGTGAATCCGCCACTAACATCAAAGGGCCCCAGGCTTCAAAGGCAGATGAGGAAGATGCACATACCCCATACCTGACTGAGTATGCAGGGAAGCCTGGGAGAGCTAATACGATTAAGCAGAGGCCCAACGGGGCCGGAAGTAGCTTCCCTGAGCAGATCAGCCACTGGAAGCAGCTTGCATACATTCTCACCCACCAACCACCCTGAGTCTTTCATTCCAGGACTACTCACAAAACCTCTGGACACTTAGGAATTAGTGCAGAGGTGGGGGCTGTGCCAAGTGTGTGTCCATCCTGTAGATGGACAAACTTGTTTGAAGCCAATTGTTACCAAATTTGTGCCAGACGTGGTGCTGAGTGCTTTGGACATGTCTCATTTTTATCCTGAAATTAGGTACACGGTAACCATGTTAAATGCACGACTCCAAGGAGCTCCTCTGATGTCGCATCCTGTAGGTAAAATTATTTCTATTTTTACTGATGACAAAAAACAAAGGCTTGGAACACCTGCCCAAGGTCAAGTTGGTACTAAGTGGCTAGAATTGGAGCCCAGGCCTATTTTGAGTCTAACCTCCATTCCCTGCTATGTCCATCAGGAGGGAGCAAACAGCTAAGACCGCAGCATGTTCTCCTGGCCCTTTCCCTTGACTCTCTCTGGGTGTCAAGAGTGGCAGGGTTTAACTCTGTGCCTGTGTGCCCACAGGTCACCCCACACATCTTCAGGGAATGGAGAACGGACAAGCCAAAGCTGAGATCACCTCCCCATGATTCGAGATGTTACAAAACCACAAGGCCTCCCCCACCTTCTCCCATTGCTCCCCTGTCCACTCTCCCATCCCCTAATCATTCTCCCACCAACCCGCACTCCAAACACTCCCTGACAAAGGCTGCTGTTTCAGAGCCAGAAAGGGTCGGGGTTATGAAGAGTGAGGGAGGTTTTAAGTGCAGGGCCATTTCCCCCCAGCTCCCGTCTCAGTCACACCAGCCTCCCTCCCAGGGGAACTTCCAGCCCAAACTTCCCAGCCTATTCTTGCCCACTCCTGCCCTCCCATCCCAGCCCACCCCTCAGCTCCGCTTTTCTGTCCTCCCAGTCCCTGTCTGACCTTTCCAACCCACTGGAAAATCTAAGGTCACATACCCTTTCTCTGCCTGTGCCTGCCCCAGGTCCTGAGATGTACCAGCAGGAATGCTGGGGTCAGTAACAAAAATTTGGAAGGACCCGCCCTGCTGGGAAAATCATCCTTGCTGGGGAAGTGTAGCCAAGGAAACACCCTGAGGGCAGGCAGAGGTGGGGAGCGGGAGGGTTGTTTAAATTAGTACTAGTTAGGCTGGGTATGAGGGGCAGGACACCTGGGTCCTGCTCCCAGCTCAACCCTGACCTTGTTGAGCACATGACCTTGTTGAGCCTCAGTTTCCACATCTAGGATGATTCTCAGCCTTGTCTCTGCACTTGACTGTCCTGTGCTTGGTGGAGCTCTGAGGCCAGCGGGTGGAAGTGTCTCCTAACATTCAGGGTCTGCGCAGCTTCTTCCCCTCTCCTCTCCCCACTCTTTGATAAAATGCAGCCGATTCTGCACCTTCCTGCCCCCTCCCCCACCACAGTCTCAGCTCACTATAACCTCCACCTCCTGGGTTCAACTGATTCTCCTGCCTCAGCCTCCCAAGTATTTGGAATTACAGGCATCTGCCGCCATGCCTAGCTAATTTTTGTATTTTTAATAGAGATGGGGTTTCACCATTTTTGCCAGGCTGGTCTTGAACTGCTGACCTCAGGTGATCCATGCACCTCAGCCTCCCACAAAGTGCTGGGATTACAGGTGTGAGCCACCATGCCCGGCTGTATTGTGCTTTTTAAACATAAAATGAATGCCTATTTGCTGTAGAAAACTTGCAGAGTATATAATGGTATATATATATAGAGAGAGAGAAAAATCTCCCGGAACCGCATGATCTAGACATGACCATGGTTAATATTTTGAGGGTAAATTCTTCCTGCCCCCCGCCCTGCACTTAGGTATTTATGTGCACTTGTATTTATGTGCACTTAGAAGAATCACACCATGTGAACTGTTTTGTAAACTACTTCTTTTATGAAACCTGAACATCTTTCCAGCCCAAAAAGCATCCGCTCCACTACCATTGAAAAATAAACGTTGGCAAGGGCCGGGCGCGGTGGCTCACGCCTGTAATCCTAGCACTTTGGGAGGCGGAGGAGGGCAGATCACGAGGTCAGAAGTTGGAGACCGGCTGGGCGTGGTGGCTCACGCCTGTAATCCCAGGCCAAAGTGGGCGGATCACCTGATGTCGGGAGTTTCAGACTAGCCTGACCAACGTGGTGAAAACCCCGTGTCTACTAAAAAAAAAATACACAAATTTGCCGGGTGTGGTGGCGGGCGTCTGTAATCCCAGCTATTCAGGAGGTGGAGGTTGCAGTGAGCCGAGATCGCGCCATTGCACTCCAGCCTGGGCAACAAGAGCGAAACTCCGTCTCAAAAAACAACAACAACAAAAACCGTTGGCTGGGTATGGTGGCTCATGACTGTAATCCCAGCACTTTGGGAGGCGGAGGCAGGCAGATTGCTTGAGCCCAGGAGTTTGAGACCAGCCTGGCCAATATGGTGAAACCTTGGAGTTTGAGACCAGCCTGGCCAGTACGGTGAAACCTTGTCTCTACTAAAAACACAAAATTTAGCCGAGCATAGTGACGCCTGTAACCCCAGCTACTCAGAAGGCTGAGGCACAAGAATCACTTGAACCCGGGAGGCAGAGGTTGCAGAGCCGAGATCTCGCCCTTGCGCTCCAGCCTTGGCGTCAGAGAGAGACTTCGTCTCAAAAAAAAAAAGAAGAAAGACAGAAAAGTTGCTTAATTCTTTAGGCCTCCTCCTCCAGGAAGCCAGCCAGGAGGATTTCTCCAGTCTAATCATCCTGTCTCAGGGTCGTTTCACCATGTCCCCTGTTATCTACCTCCTCTTAGACTGTGAGTTTCCCGGGAGCAGAAGCTCCCCTGGACTCTTTCACTCAGTGCCCGGTGTACGTAATAAGTGCTTAATCAATGAGGCTGGAAAGGGTACTTTTCTTGATTGCTGTCAGCAGGAGGAAGCCGAGGCAGAGGAAAAGGGCACTGGACTTGCAGTCGGCGTGCATGCCTGCCTCTGGCTTTGCGTTCTCGATTGCAGCGAAGGGGCATAATGGTCTGTGCGGCGCGGTGCCCAGCCCCGCCCGCCCCGCCGCCGCTGGCTCGGAGCCTGGCACAGCCCAGGCGCTCGGCGAGGGCCCCAGGCATGGCAAGACCGACCCAGCCCGGGGAGGTGAGCGCGCCCGGCCGGCCCGCGGGGCTAGAGGCGGAGGCTCAGGGCCCCCCCCACCGTGGGAAAGCGCGCGAAGGGCGATCCGGGCGAGTCACCCGAAGAGCAGAGCGGGCTGCGGAGCGAGAGGGCAGAGGCCGGAGGCGGCGGTGAGTGTTCCCGCCGGGCAGCGGGCGTTGTCGCCGGCAAGCGGGAGCCACCCCTCTCTCCTGTTCGTTCCCACACTGCGGGTCCCGCCGCCGGGGCCGGGACACGAGCCTCGCAAGAAAGAGACGCTCCAGCGCGAGCTCCCGTCCCGGCCCTGTGGTCGGACGGGGTGGGGGTTACTCAGGGCTCTGGCCTGAGCGGAGTGTGTCCCCTCCCATCTGTCCAGTACCCTCGCTGGGCTTCTGTTCGATGACCTCATTCTCTTGCTGCTGGTGGAAAGGGTGGGATGTGCCTGCTTGGTAAATTGTGGAGCGCCACTAAATGCAGGGGGGACCCCCGTTTGGTGCCAGGCTGGGCCTGGTGCGTGGGCAGGAGAGGTGGGATGGGCCCCGCACACCATCACCGCCTTACCGGGGTGCTGCACTGAGAAACCAAAGGCTCAGGGAGAGAGCGGCTCCTCCACCTTCATCCCCCATACACTTATCCCCTGCTTCACCCTTCCCCAACGCCACCCCACTCCAAGCCCCAGGGAGCCCAGTTCCTAAGAGCCACTGTCGCCATTTGTCCAGAGCTCACTGGGACGCTGCCTTGTGATAAACATTTTGCACAGTTACCTCAGTTAGCCCTCCCGCTGGCACTGCACTGCCAGCTCTCTTTCCAGACGAGGAACCCGGGCTCGGAGAGGTGAAGTCACTGGTTCAAGGTCACTGCAGTCAGAGGTGGAGTTACCCTGGGGCTAATTGAAGCTTAACTTTCAGAGGCTTGCAAGTCCCAGGACCTAATTTTGCATTTGTATTTTTGTGTTATTTTCCTTTAAAAGCCCCCTCCCCCAACAGTAGGAGGGTCAAGCCCCTTCAAAAGGGATCTCTGTGGCGGGATCTGGTCTGTCTGCTGTCCTCTGCGGCACTGCCTGGGATGGGTGGGGATGGGGGATTGCTGCGGCTGGACAGTGCCAGCCTGGCAGGGAGGGAAGGACGTCCAGATTTGGTCAAGGGGCCCACAGGACCTCTGCATGATTCTTGGTAGACTCCAAACAGCCTGCTGTGCATGGAGCCAGCTTAGGCAGAGCCCCCCCTTGTGACGTTGGGCTCTTCTCTGGGGCTCGGCTGTCCTCATCTAAGTTAGGGGTGGTTATTATGGGATAACTGCAGACACGGGGTAAAAGTGGAAGGAACAGAGGCTGAAAAGCTCACAGCCCTGCCTGTCCTCTGTTTCTGCCTCCCATTCCCCCACAGCCATCCCACAGGTGCACACCACTGTGCCCTGCGCCTCCATCTTCACAGCCAGCCCTCTCCCTTCCAGCTGCTGCATCTGCTCCTTCACAGCCAAGCTGTCGGCGGTGCCGACACTCCCCGCTGTCAGTCACCCTTCACCCCGCTCCATTCTGTGTGCCTCCTGCCTCCACCCACCATGGCATCTGCTCTGGCTTGGGTTGTAGGAGAGACTCTGTGTTGGCAAATTGGCTCCAGCCCTGCCTGGCTGCACAGCAGCCTTTGACACACTTGAAATGCTCCCCACCTCTTCGCTTTTGTGTGGCTAAGCTTCCCTCCCACGTCTGGGCTCCTGCTCTGTCCTCTTTGTCTCCTGAGCCTCTTCCCCTGCCCCAGGCCTCCCCTCCCCTCCCCTCCGCCTGCCCTCCCAGGCTGTGCCTTGACTTCTCTCCTCCCCTCCCCCTACCTGCCTCTCCTGGCGGGTCTCACCCATCCTGGGGCTTAAAACCCACCAATGCCCATGGTGCCCAGCCTTTGTCTACCCCAGACCACTGCTCAGAGCTCTGGACCCCCGCCCCCACCAGCCCACCCATGCTTCTCCTGTGGGCTCCCTCACAGTCATCTCCCACTCCACTCTCACGACTGAACTCCTCTGCACCTTCTCCAGCATTCCCTCTGCAGCCAGCCCTGATTCCTGATTCCTTCCTCCCCAACACCACAACATTCAACCCCATACCAGCCCTGTGGGTCCCGCTTCCAAAATGGCTCTCTAGAATCCACCTGCTCCTCCCACCTCCTCTGTCACCACCTGGTCCCAGCCACCATTGTATCTCTCCTGGACAACTGTGGGGGCCTCCCTTCCTCCACCCTGGCCCCCCAGAATCCACTCCTCTCAGGAACTGCTGTGCTAGATGGGATGGCATCCCTCCCCTCACTGAATCCCTTCGGTGCCTCCCATTGCCTGCAGGATAAAATACAAGCCCCAGAACCCTGGCCTGCGGGCCTCAGCCCTCTGGGCTCATTGCTCTGCAGCTGCTGCAGCCTTCTTTCTGCGTCTGGAGTGTGACGTGAGTGTTCCCATTGCAGGGCCTTTGCCCTTGCTGTTCCCTCTGGCTGGAATGCCCTTTCTCCCACTCCTCTTTGCCTGGCACACATCTAATTAGCCTTCAAGTCGTAGCTTAAGGATGACCTCCTGAGAGAGGCCTTCCCCTTGACCCCCTCTCACACCTCCTAAGAGCACCCAAGTACTTAGTGTCAGCTAGAATTACGGCTTTATTTTTGGGGCTATGGGTTAATGTCTGCCACCCCCACCAGACTGCAAGCTGCACGGGGCTGTCTGGTTTACTGTCTGTGTTGCTCTGCCTCTCCCATTCCTAGCACGGTGCTAGGCACACAGTGGGCACCCAGGAAACACACGTGAAGGAGAGGCGTGGAGGCCCAGCTGACGAGGGTGTCCTGCTGCGATCTGTCCAGCAGGTGGCCTCCCAGACCAGAGCTTCGCCTCTGAAGATGGGTACCCATGGCAGGCTTTAGATTCGGAAACAGCTCCTACGCCAACCCTGGGGCCCCCAGTTGAGATTCACATGGCAGATGTGGGAGCCAGGCTGCCCTCTTTTGTCTTTAGTCCCAGAGAGCCCTTGGCTCTTGCTTTTTTGAGACTTACGACTTGGCATTGTGATTTGTTTTTGAGGCAGTTCTCGCTCTGTCACCCAGGCTGGAGTGCAATGGCACAGTCATGACTAACTGCAGTCTCAGCCTCCCTGGCTCAAGTGATCCTCCCACCTCAGCCTCGAGAGTAGCTGGGACTACAGGCATACGCCATTATGCCTCGCATATTTTTGTATTTTTTGTAGAGATGGAGTTTCATCATGCTGCCCAGGCTGGTCTCAAACTCTTGACCTCAAGCGGTCTGCCCAATTCTGCCTCCCATAGTATTGGGACTGCAAGTGTGAGCCCTTGGCTTGGCATCACAATCATCTATCTGCACCTCCTGCAAGGGGGCTACGGGCAACTCAAGCCAGAGATCTGATCTAACCTGTCTCTTTTTCCTTGCTTGTGCAGAGCTCAGAAAATGAGTGACTAGTAGGGAAACTGAATGACTCAGTCGGTGGAGAGACTGATCCTGGAAGTTAACATTAATGCTTTGGAGCCCAGTGCCTGGGTTCTAATCCTGGCTCTGGGGCTTCCTAGTTGTGAGGCTTAGGTGAGTTGCTTAACCCATCCATGGCTATTCTGTAAAGTGGGAAGGTACTGTAAAGTGGGCAGGTACCCTACTACCTGCCTCATAGGGTTGTTGTGAGACTTGAATGAGGAAATACATGAAAAGTATTTTCCTGGTGTCTGGCATGTAATCAAGGCTCAGTAAATGGGAGCTTTCATCATTGACAATTCTTTCCCCCCTACTGGAAGCCTAGTCTCAGCTGTCGCACTGGGCACACTTGAGCATGCTTGTGCAGGCCCTGCACACACATATGCAGGAACAACGCACAACTTTCCCAGCTGTGGCGTGAACTGGCCAAGGTGCCACCCTTGCCAGAACCGGGGATCCTGGCAGATGCCTTGTGCCACTTGAGCTGTGCCTCCTGTGCCCAGTGCCATTGGCTTGGCAAGACAGGTTGCTATGGCAGCAGGTGATTGGGCCTGCAGGCAGGGACGGTGGCTGGCCTTGGCCGAGCTCTGGCTTTTTAGAAGGAGGTGGCTTGCTGCCAAGGCATAGGCCTTCCTGTTACTTGGCTGCATCCATGGCCACACCTAGGAGCCCCCGTGGGTCCCCGGCCCTGGGAACTGGGAGACCGAGCCAGCCACTCACTTCTGGGCATTCCCCCAGGCCTGGGCACATGCCACTTTGTCCATCACTCACACTCCACTAGAAAGATCTGGCATGGGTGCTTTTCCGTCTACCTCATGGTGAACTCCTGAAGAGTTCAGATTGCACCAGCACATTGTAGGTCTCTCTCGGGGTGAATCAAAAAACAAAAAATGAGTAGGTAGAGCAGGTAGAATGATGTCTTGAGACTTTTTTCTCACCACCTAGAAGGGGAGAGGTGGTGAGAGGAGAGTAATGTCTTGAGACATAAGTCTACCTACTCTAGAGATGAATATTTAATTAATAATGTTAATTAAAAAAAATTTTTTTTTAATAAAGACGGGGTTTCACCATGTTGGTCAGGCTGGTCTTGAACTCCCAACCTCAGGTGATCCACCTGCCTTGGCTTCCAAAGTGCTTGGATTACAGGCATGAGCCACCACACCCGGCCTTTTTTTTTTTTTTTTAATAATGTTAATTTAGAACCTACCGTGTGTCAGACATTGCTCTAGGTGAAGCCAAGATTTGAACCCTATGGATACATTCCTGCTATCCTGGAGCTAATATCCTAGTGGAGGGAGACAGACAATAAACAAACAAGCAAACAAAACCAGGAACACATCAGATAAGGACTACTGAGAGTGACAAGGTGAAGCACTAGGGAGGAGCTGAGTGGCTGCTTCAGATGCGGGACAGAGAAGGCCTCTCCAACGAGGCCACATTTAAGCAAAGACCTAACTGGAAGAAAGGAAAATCTGGAAGGGGAGCCTTCTAGGAAGTCAGACCAGCAAGTGCAGAGGCCCTGGGGACAGACCACACTTGGCCAGTGTGGAAAGAAGTGAGGTTGAACTTAGTAGGTGAAGGGGATGATGAAGATATATACATACAGTGAAATGTACTAATCCTGAAGTCATAAACTGATGAGTTTTCACACGTGCATTTGTCCACATAACCCTATCCAGATCAAGTTACAGCACCCAGAAGTTTCCCTCAGGCCCCTCCCCGTCTGTGTAGCCCCTCACCCATGGGCTGCTCTTCTGTCCTTGATGACTGTCATAGGCTACTTTTGCCTGTCCTGAGACCTTGTATACGTGATGAGATCTTATGCTGAATTCTTGTTTGTATCTGGTTTCTTTCACTCATCTTTAGGTCTGTGATGTTCATCCATGACGTTGCCTTGTATCAGTAGTTCACTCATTTCAGTTGCCGGGGTATTCCATGTTAAAACTGTATCTCCATTTTTTTTTTTTTTTTTTTTGTGAGATGGAGTCTTGCTCTGTCACCCAGGCTGGAGTGAAGTGACGCAGTCTTGGCTCACTGCAGCCTCTGCTTCCTGAGTTCAAGCGATTCTCCCGTTTCAGCCTCCTGAGTAGCTGGGGTTACAGGCGTGCAACACCACACTTGTCTAATTTTTTGTATTTTTAGTAGAGACAGGGTTTCACCATGTTGACCAGGCTGGTCTTGAATTCCTGACCTCAGGAGATCCGCCTGTCTTAGCCTCCCAAACTGCTGGAATTACAGGTGTAAGCCGCTGCGTCCCAGCCCCTTGTACCTCCATTTGTTGATTCATTTCTTTTTTTTTTTTTTTTAGATGGAGTTTCAGTCTTGTTATCCAGGCTGGAGTGCAATGGCGCAATCTCGGCTCACTGCAACCTCCACCTCCTGGGTTCAAGCAATTCTCCTGCCTCAGCCTCCCGAGTAACTGGGATTACAGGCATGCGCCACCATGCCCAGTTAATTTTTTTTTGTATTTTTAGTAGAGATGGTGTTTCACCATGTTAACCAGGATGATCTCGATCTCTTGACCTCGTGATCCACCCGCCTCGGCCTCCCAAAGTGCTGGGATTACAC
>PVKV010042874.1:0-10426 GCA_004027835.1 Alouatta palliata | reverse complement strand
GTGGGAGAGGGAGAGGGTCATGGGGGAGAGGAAGGGCCATGGGGGAGGCGGAGGAGGCAGGGGTGTGGGGCAGGGCCAGGATGGGGCAGCACTCTCCCACTCACCTGCTTCACCCACACGTTTGTGGTCATCATCTGGTTCTTCTCGTCCTAGAGTAGAGAGAGGAAGGGGGCCATTGACCCCTCAGCGCTGGGACACCCTGGGGTGTCTTTCTCTAGCCCTGGGTTTCCTCATCCACAGGCACCGGCACAAGGACAGGGTAATGGTGAGGGTGAGGATGGTGGACGGGCAACCTCTGGAGGGGTGAGTACCCTGGGCGAGATGGTGGACAGGCGACCTCTGGAGGGGTGAGCACCCTGGGCAAGGATGGTGGACGGGTGACCTCTGGAGGGGTGAGTGCCCTGGGCGAGATGGTAGACAGGCGACCTCTGGAGGGGATGAGCACCCTGTCCCTGGATGCACCCAGCCCAAGATGGGGACCCTGAGGGGACCTAGGGCTGTGGGGACAAGGCTGTGAAAATCTCCAGCAGAAAACTGGGGAGGAGGTTGGTGGCCTCACAGGCTCCCTAGCTACAGACCAGTGTGGCGGGCACAGGGAGCCTCCTTCTGCCCACCTGCCTAGCTCCCTCCCAGCCCTCAGGGCAGCCCCTCTGCAGCAAGGCCCCCCACGTGGGCACGCACAGCCAGCAAAGCTGCCCCAGCACATCAGTGGGTCCCACTGCTGTCCAGGGTGGCCCCTTCAGGACTGTGTCTCATGACCTGAGCAGGTGGGACCCCAGCTGAGGTCACTCAAAGTCATTATGTGCAGCTGGACCACTCGCCCCAGCCCTTCCAGCCCACGCCACCTGCCTCCTTCCACATCCCCACAGGACCACGTCCTCTCAGTACCATGTCCCTGTAGGGCACAGGGCCACGTCCTCACAGGACCACATCCCACAGGACCACATCGCACAAGGCCACAATCCCCTCAGGACCACGTCCCCACAAGGCCACATCCCTCAGGGCCACGCCCCCTTAGGACCACGTTTGCATGGACCACGTCTCCTCAGTACCACATCTCCCCTCAGGACCTCATCTCAGGACCACGATCCCTCAGGACCACATGCTATGTGTACCAGGAAGCTCTGGGGTCCTCAGAACCCGCTTCCTGGGGCCAGCACTGGCTGCCTGCCCAGTGCCCAGTGCCCTGCCCCCTTGCAGCCATCATTCTCGGTGCCCTTGAAGCTGGAGGACAGGTCGGCACCATACGCTTCACCACCACTCAGCCTCGGCCTAGGCTGGTGGGAAAGCGATGGCGCTTCCAGACCCTCCCCTGCAGCCAGGCCCGGGGCCTGAGCTCACACACGCAGCTCACGAGACCTCCCCTCTGGGACAGACCCCGGTGATGGCATCCGCTACAAGGATGGGAGCCCGCAAAGGGGCACAGGTGAGCCCCAGGCCCTGGCGGGACGGGCAGTGGGCCAGATACGAGGCAGCCCCTTCTGCCCACATATGACCCTCGGCCTTGGGCCAGCACCCAGGAGCTGTACGTGTTGGTGTATGTCCTTAGCCAGCTGCAGGGTGGAGAGGGAGGCAGGAAGCTGTGGGAGCCTTGGTGCTGGGTGTGCTCTGGGCCTCAATGTCTCCTGGGCAAACTGGGGGCTTTGCGGTGTTAGGGAGCCATGGACTGAGCCCCGAACTCAGGTAGGCAGCCAGGTGGAGGGTGGCAGACCCAGAGCCTTCGGCAGCTGCCAGCGGCCACCTCTGCCAGCCACCACTTTGCGGCCGTGTTTGCAAACCTCAGCAGGCTTGCCAAGCCTGTGCAGCACGTATTGTCTTCTGGCTGGGCCTCCGCCAGGGACACTCCACAGGAGCCACTCAGGGGCAGTTACAGGACACTGAGGGCGGGGGTCTGGGTGGCCCACCCTGGACGGGGTTGGCTGACCGGAGTCTCCACTCGAGGCCCTGTGCAGGCGGATGCCGCCACTGAGCAGCCTATCCGCAGGAATGTGGCTACAGCTCCCCATATCTCCCAGAGGCTCTGGTATGGCCGCCTCAGCCTGGGATAATGAAGCCGCTCTCACCCCGTTTCACAGGCCCACAGGCCCAGGGTTACACAACACGCACGGCACCAGCCTGGGCGCTGTGCCTCCCAAACAGGAAATTCTCCCGAAACGCAGCGGCTCCTCCCTCCGCAGCAGACCCAAGCCTGGAGTCCTGGCAAGCGAGGCCTTTGCTGTTCTTTGCTTCGGAAGGTGCCTAGGCCCTGTACTGAGATCCTGGCCACGTGGAATGCTTCTGCCGAGGGGGAGGAAAGGGCAGGGCCTGGCTGGGATGCTCAGAACCAACCCTTGGCCGGGGCTCTGGTGGGGTGGGGCGCAGCTGGCAGCCGCCATTGTGGTGCACCAGGCCAGGCCGGACACTCACAACCATGGGAAGTGTTGATGGCCGTGTCCCCTCTGCCCACCCAGACCCCGGTGCTCTCTGCAGGGCGACCTCAGTCCCAGCATGCGACGGCTGCGCCCCCACCTACCACATCAATGAGCTGAGCGATGGACAGGCCGAAGCGGACGAGGACCACGTCCGAGATGTTGGCCACGGGCCGGGACCACTTGTTGTAACCAGAGAAGAGTTTCTTCAGGAGCCGCTCCTCCGCGTGGGCCCGGGTCTCCACATGGCCGCTGGCTGCGGGGAGAGGCAGGCCAGGGGCTCAGGTGCAGGCCCGAAGGAGACGGGAGCTGTCCAGGCTGCCGCAGCCCCCTGCCAGGCATCCTCGCCAGGCCCGCTTCCTTTCAGCTCCTCAGATGAGCACCTCCCACCACAGGATCTGTGCGCTGCCCTCCCTCGGCCTCTCTCCCACCCCGGGTGTCATTGAGATTCTCTCAGGGAAGCCTCCCAGACCCCTCAGCCCACGGAGACCTTCCCAGCACCTTGCCCGCACCACAAACCAGACAATGGATGTTTGGGTCCCTGCCACACCGACTTCCAGGGACGGGCTGTGCCTCTAGCAGCCTGCCGGTCAGCGGGATTGAGGGGCCGGTGTAAGGAAAGCGCAGAAGGGGCACAGGGCAGCGGGGCCAGCCAGGCAGGGAGAGGGAGGAAGGGGAAGGAAGGATCCGGCCCCCAAAAGCCCGGCTTCCTGCGGCACCTCCTGCGGTTCATCCATCCCCTGATGCCCGGGGAGTGTTTCAGACGCAGCCCCCTCCGCGCGCCAGCCTGCCTGTGCTCTTGGTGGGACCCAGAACGCCCTTGATGGGCGGCTCTGGAGGAGCACAGCCCCATGGTCCATCTCTGTTCCAGGTCGTGGGCCGCAGGTCTGAGGCACTCCCTACCTGTCCTGGGCGCTGCCACATGGGGCGGCTGCGGCGGAGGGGGAGACCACCTCCCTGCTGGGTCCCCCTTGCTCGTGAAGACAGGGCCCGGGGAGGGGTCAGTTCTACGCCCCCCGGGACCCCTGACTCCCATCCCAGAGTCCCCACCCCCGACCTATTCTTCCTGCAGAAAAGGTGGATGGGGGCCGCCAAGGACAGAGGCCGCCCCTGTGATCCCCTAGACCGGAGGAGGCGCGCACCAGCGTCTTTGGGGAAATGTAGCCGGTGGATGGGGGAAGGGCGAAGGGGGTTCCACCTCGGCTCAAGTTAGAGCTTGCGGGTCCCACCCCGAAACAGCCTTGGAAACCCCCCGCACCGCCCCCACGGAAACCTTCTTTCCCGGCCCTCCGCGTTCGCGGGCGGTTAACCCCTTCCTCGCCCGGCCCAGCCCGGGGGGGAAACGGCAGCCGTGCGCCGTGGATGGGGGAGCCTCGCGGCCGCCCCGCTGCGCGCACCCGCGGCTGGAGATCGCAGTCAGGAGGCTCCTTTCCTGGGCTCCGGGGATCCCGAGCCACCCGAACACGGACGAAAGGGGTCCAAGAGGCCCCCGAAACTTACCGCGCAGGAGGCCGGCCCCCAGGAGCAGCAGCAGCGGCGGCAGCAGCCGCGACGCCCCCGGACCCCCGAGCTCCATGGCGCACGCACCTCGCGGCTCTAGATGCGGGCGGCTCCTGGCTCCCCTGCGCCCCGGCTCCGAGGCCCGCGCGCGCCCAACTTCATGCCCCCCACGCCTCGCGGGCCGCTTCGGCCGCCGGGCCCGGTTCGCTCGCTTCTCCCGCGGGGCGCGGTGCGGCGAAGGCGGCGGCGGCGGCGGCGGCGGTGGGGCCGGGAGCGCAGGGCTGTGGGCTCCGCGGCGCGGCCCCGCCCGGCCCTGCCCGCCTCAGCCGGCTGGGAGGGGGAGCAGGGGATGGGGGAGGAGGGAGCGGGAGACGCGAAGACTGAGTGCGGACGGACCGCGCTCCCAGGGGGACAGGGAGGCTGCGCTCGCCCCGGGTTGGGGTAAAGTTTCCTCGTCCTCCCGGGGTTCCGGACGTGCCTGAGCTGGGGATGGGAACTCCGTGGTCGCTGCGTGCGCCTGGGGGGTCCCGGAGCCGGCCTGGCCTCGCTCCCCACATCTCTAGCCTCGGCGCCCGCTGCCTGACTGGAGGCGGGGCGCGCATCGGGGGGATCCGGGCGCCAGGAGGGGCTCCCCTCACGCATCTGGGCAACTCCATCGCCCCGGCCGCTGTCTGCAGTCTGAAAATCGCGTCTCTGATCTTGTTCCCCGGCGAGCCGCTCAGGAAGGCGCCCACTTTATCCGCCCGCAGCCCCCGCCTGCCCCGGTTCCTCCACCGGGACCCAAGGAGTCCAGAGGAAGCCCAGGCCCTGCGTCCGCCTTCTGGGGAGGAAGACCCCGCCCCCTGCGAAGCCACCTCTCACTGTCTCGAGGTCCCGCCTGAGGTCACAGTCTGTCGCCCCCCCCCCCGACTTCCAGTGCGTGGCTTGCGAGTCCTGTGGACTGTGTGGGCCATGAGGTCACGCCCCCCTCCTCCGCTCTGGGGGCAGTGTGTGAGGGGCAGTAACCTGGTCTCCCACCGGGTGCTTGGAGAGCCAACCCCAGGCGCCCCTGAACTGGCCTTGCACAATACGGGGCGCCCCAGAGGCAGCGCACGGCCCCCAAGGAGGGGCCCCGCCCTGTGGCCGTCCACAGAGCAGCAGGTGCTTTGGAGGAGGGGCGCCTTGTGCGGCTGAACCTCGGGTGCGGGAGGAGGGGGCGCAGCTCTGCGGAACCATCAGACCCGGCCATCCCCTCAGCCGCGCCCCTGGCCCAGCCTCAGGTTCTGCAGCTGGGACTCAGCACCCGAAAAACAGAGACTTCCAGGGCTGCTGGTGGGGGAGGGGGCTGTCTGTCAGGAGTTCCCCTGGAGCAACCCCCACCCCAGCGCAGGTCTGGAGCCGCCACAGCTCCTGCCCCTCCCATCGCCCCTGTCCCTACCCCCTCCTTTTTCCCCCTCCTTCCCCCAGCTTCTCCCAGCAGCCGCTGCTCCTGCCCACCTCTCCCACACTCCTGGTTCCGGGCTGAGCTCGTGCACCCCGCCCACCTGCTCTGGGACGGGCAGAGCTGTCTGTCCACTCTGGGCAGTACCTACAATTAGCGCTTTCAGAACACACAGCTGCTGGGCAGTGGCGGGTCCGACGACACTGCCCTGCCTCTGTGGCCTTCCCGGACGCTGGCCCAAGCAAGCTATATGCAGGGACCTCCTGCACATCCACAGCCCCTTGGAGGCAGGCTCTTCAGTGATCCCTGCTTTACCAAAGAGATAAAAGTGCAGAGAGGCTGAAGCTCACACTGTCAGTAGTGGGATTCCAACCCAGGCATCTGGCTGTAGGGTCTGCACCCTGGCCTCCTGCTGGCCTCAGATGTAATCTTGGACTGAATTGCTCTTACGGGGAAAGCCTCCTGGGAGATCCCAAGCCCGCCTTCCTGCAGTCTTTCCTGGAGCCACAGGCCTCCACCACGCGCCCTGCTGCCGGCTCTCCCTCAGAGCACCCTGCAGATCCAGCTCTCCATGGTTTCCTAAGGTCCTGTCTCCCTAGGTAGACTGAGGCGCCACAAGGAAGGACCCCTCTCCTTGCTCTCCCCAAGCTCCTGGTCCTTCTGGTCTACACTAAGCCTCCCTATGGGCAGCTCTGTGCCAGGAACTGGAAGGTTCCAAGCTGGATGGAGATTTGGGCTGAGCAAGCAGCTGGCGAACAGGAAGGGGAGAACAAAGTCCCCCACCGAGGCCCCCGGGAGGCCAGCCTGCAGACATCTCTCACAGAACCCCACTCCCACCCCCTTTGGCACAGCCAGCGAGGCTCCCTGCTCAGGAAGGGGATGGAGAGGTGGCCAGACCGGTGGCTCCCAAAGGGGATAGAGCAGCCTCTGCCCTCTGGTTCAGGCCCCGCCTTGGTGAGAAGTTCCTGCCTTTGGCCTCACAAAGCAAACGCCTTTGGCAGAGCAATTCCACATTCTTTTGTCAGTGGAGAGGCCGGCCATATTGCAGTCCCTGCGAAACGAGGTTATTGTTTCCCCGACCTGGCAGCCAGCTGAAACGGGCTCATCTCTGGCTGGTAAAGTGATGCCCACCTCCTGCATTCCACACCGGGGGGCGCTGTGCCCCGCCCTCCCGTGGCAAACCAAAGACTCCTTTGGGAAAAGGACGCCCCTGATCCTGCGCGTGAGCTCCTGCTTTTTCCCTGGACTTGTGAAAATTGAGGCCTCCTCCGAAGGTTATCTGGAGTCAGAGAGGAGGGGGGAGGTGGTGAGCCAGGTGAATCCCTGAAGCCTCCCTAGAGGAGCAGGCATGTGGAAGGGTGGACCCCAGGACCATGGACATCCACCCAGTCGTGCACTGGGGCGGGGGGGGTTGTTTAAACTCAGGATTCTGGAACCCCACCCTCAGAGATGGTTCAGTCTGGGATGAGGCCCCCCAGATCTGTGGCTTCCAACAGCCATTGCTGGGCAACTCTGAAGCAGGCAGCCCCAGAGTACCCTGAGAAATGTCAGCTCAGAACCACTTGGCCCAGGGCTGATGTGGAGGCTCAGGGTCCCCCACCGCAGCCAGGGCTTAGCGTGAGCCTGGTGTCCTGGCCTGGGGCAGAGGCTGGAACTTGCCCCGAGTTGGTGCAGGGAAAGAGGCCATGGGCCTCTTGGCAGGAGCCTGGCAGAGGCTCTGAGGCTGAGCCAGCTTTGCCGTTTCTGTCACTTCTTCGCTTTTCTAACAAAGCAGGCCCAGGCTTCCACAGGGTCAAGCGCTCTCCAGCCAGTGCCTGGACCTGGTGGGTTCCTGCAGGTGAGTCCTCCCAGAGAGCCCAGCCAGAGCCAGTGGGCCTGTCTATCCCGGAGCCAGGGCCCAGGCTGGGTCAGCTGGATGCTCAGGGCTCTGGCGACACAGCCCTGAGCCCGAGTACACACACACACACATCAGTCCAACCCCGAGCCTTTCCCGTTGGATTTGCTAATGCAGCAAGATTAATCGGGTCTAACTCATTAATTTGCGCAGCCCCTCCCTCCCACCTGCGCCCGCTGGAGAGCGCTGGCTGTGGGAACCCAGCAATCACCGAGGCTGAATTAGATTCTTACTCCACACCCCGGCCCTTGTCTCTGCTGCTCCTGAAATTGCTGCTTCAAAGAAAACAAACTCTGGATGCAAAGTCCAGTGAGACCACCTTTGGGGGCACAGGTCTTTGGCCTGAGTTGCCCTAGGGGGCTTTCAGGTGGGTTGGGGGACACAACCAGGTCCTTGCAGACGCCGGCCCCCGCCCCCATCCCCACTGATGTCACCACTAACTCCAGCCCTGCCCCCCACCCCATCTCAGCCCCACCCCTTCCACCACTGATATCACCACCAACTCCAGGCTGCCACTGGCTACGGTGGAAAGCAACTCCCTTGGGAGCACGGCTCTGGGATGATTTTTTTATTTTTTCCCTCCCTCACTGCCTTCTACCTGCCCCAAGGACACTTCCATGGTAACCAGTGATTTGTAGTAAAGGTGGGAGCAGTGGGGGCATCGGCACACAGGAGGCAGACGGAGGCGGGAGGACCGTGGCCCCGGGTCGCGGTGCTGGGACGGGCTGTGGGCTCAGCCCACTGGACAGGGGGCCCTGCCTGTGCTTCTATACCCCTCAGTGGCCTCCCCCACCTCCAGCCGGGCCTCATCCATCCCTGCCTCGCTCTGTGAAAACTCTGTCCCACCCCACACCCCCGAAAGAAAGGGGAAGCCCGGCACTCCCCACGCCTGCTCTGCTCTACCGTCTTCTGGCACTCTTCACACCCAATGTCATGCGTCTGCTCTCTGCTGGCCTCCGCTGCCCCCCACCTGCCGACAGAGCGAGTCCTTGAGGGCAGGTCTGGGCTTGGGAGGCAGGCTCCCTGGCCATGGTGGCCGCATGGACGGATGGGTAGACGCCCGTCCACGGGCTAAGGAAGGGCTGGCCCAGACTGGCCTGTCACCGGCAGCAACGTCAGCCCTCCCCGGAGTGAGGACACACGTCTGCAGGGAGTCACGGCCCCAGAGAGGACTGAGGAGGGCTCAGGTCAGGTGGGAACAGAGACAGTGGGGCCTCAGAGGCTCTCACCACATTGATTTCCCTCTCATCCACCAGGACGGGCTGGGAGTGACTCCATGAGTCTGGCAAGGCCTCCTCGCCCTCCCTTGGACTGGGGGGTCATGCTCACCACCTGGTGGCCCCCAAGCACTCCTCCCTGCCAGTTCTGCCACGGGGAACCCCTGGAGAAAAAGTGCACCCGGCCTGCCGGAGCCCCAGGGCCCTAGCTCCATTTCCTCCGTGGCTTTCAGGAGAGTCAGGCCTGGGCTGAGGACCAAAACCCTCTGCAGGGCCAAGTCGCTCACACCCTATGTGAGGCCTGAGCACACCTGAGTCTGGCCTGTGTCCCTCCCTCCCTGTTCCTCCGAGGTGAGAAAAACCAAGAGGCCACACGAATGAGCAGTGCCACCTCAGCCCCCAGGTCACCTGCGCCTCCCCAGACATGAGTACCCCTGTGGATGAGAGAGGCCTCCTGGAGCCTCACCCGAGCCCAGGTGCTCCCTGCTCCCAGCTGGTGCTCCCAGCTCCCTGCCCCCTGCTGTGCTCCCTTTTCCCAGCTGTGCTCCCTTTCCCCAGCTGGTGCTCCCAGCTCCCTGACCCCAGCTGTGCTCCCTTTTCCCAGCTGTGCTCCCTTTCCCCAGCTGGTGCTCCCAGCTCCCTGTCCCCTGCTGTGCTCTCTGCCCCTGGCTGTGCTCTCTGCCCCTGGCTGTGCTCTCTGTCCCCGGCTGTGCTCCCTGCCCCTGGTTGTGCTCTCTGCCCCGGCTGTGCTCCCTACCCCTGGCTGTGCTCCCTGCCCTCTCCTGGTGCTCCCTGCCCTCTCCTGGTGCTCCCTGCCCTCTCCTGGTGCTCTGCCCTGCAGGGAACAGAGAATGTTTTCCTCGGGCTGATGAGAAAGACCTTTAAGCCCCACCTTTGTCCATTTTGTTTCAGCACAAGTTTTGAAGACAGTTAAGTGTAAGAGAAACCCGGGGACGGGCCTGGATCTGCAAAGGGGCAGCACGTTCTCCTCAGGCTCCCTCCTTCCCCACCCGCGGCTGCTTCCATCCCGGGCCCTGCCGGAGCTGCCTTTGCTGAAAAGCTGAAGGGGCACAGACCCTGGGATGATGGTGGGGAGATGGAGAGCTTGGCTGAGAGCCCCGATTCCTTCCACGCATCACGACTTGAAAATCACCAAAGGTTTTCCTTGCGGAGGGAGTGGACGCAGCACCTGAAGCCAAGCCCCCTACCCCTCCCTAAGACGCCAGCAGCTCATCCCCACCTTCCCCACCAGAGCCGCGAAGCAGAGGCCGAGCCGAGCCAAGGTCAGGGCCTGCTGCCACAGTGGATTTCCTCCTGCAGGGACATCCTTGGCGTCTACAGCCAGGGCCTGAGGGTTGCAGCCGGCCCCAGCAGCTGCCACAGGTGTCCTGGCTCACAGAGTGTCTCTGGCCCAGAGCCGGGGCTGTTTGCAGTCCCCCTCTCCCCTGAGGCCTCTGAGTAGGGCTCCTCCAGCTCTGAGGGGCTTCCTGGGGGCTGGGTCCCGCCCTGTGACACCTGCCAGGCTATGTGTAGAGCTCCGTTGGCCTGGCTCGGGTTTCCCAGCTGTCAGTGTTTCTGCCCCTCCCTCCGCACTCCCTGCCTCTCTGCTGAGTAGTTAATTAACTATAAGCACGCTCCAGAGGAAGGCTCCAGCCTCGCCGTGAAGCTGCGGCAATGAGTGAGAACGACCGGCCACCCAGCTCAGTCTCCAGGGACCGCCCCGTGGGGAGGCTGGCGGCGAGCGGAGGGCTGGACCCCGGCTCTGCTGGCCCAGGGGACCTCAGGCAAGTCACCTTGATTTCCTCAGCTGCGGGGACAGTGCCGGCCCCCGAGTCCCGGGGCTGTTGTGAGGATGGAGAGGTCTTGAAGGCTGGGGTCCCCGAGTCCCGGGGCTGTTGTGAGGATGGAGAGGTCTTGAAGGCTGGGGTCCCCGAGTCCCGGGGCTGTTGTGAGGATGGAGAGGTCTTGAAGGCTGGGGTCCCCGAGT
>PVKV010042873.1:0-10427 GCA_004027835.1 Alouatta palliata | reverse complement strand
TGGCCCACTTATATTCTCATATACCTTCAGATTATGTTAGTTTATTCTATGTTTGGGATATTTCACAGACTTATTACAATAAAAGGCTATTTTTAGTGCTCAACAAACATAGTCCTTGTTTTCCATAATAATTGCTTCATATCTCTTCTCTGGAAGTTATATTTTATTCAGAATTAAATGTTTACATAACTATGATTTATACATTTGAATTTTTCACATGCCTACTTCTACATATAATTTTTAAAAATATAAAATTCATTTATATCAAAAATTATTTTTATAAAATACCAGTAATAATCTCAAAGCCACAGAAAAGTTGTAAGTTAAAAAGTAAGATAGGGACAGAAAACTGACAAATAAATTATGGACTTAAATTTGACACTTGAACAATTAAATCTAATACTTACAGAATACTCCACTCATCAACCACAGAATATGCATTCTTCTTACCTGCAAATGAAACATACTCCAAGATCAACCACATGCTCAGACATGAAGCAAGTCTCAATAAATAGAAAAATTTAAATTATACCAGCCCTACTGTCAGACAGAACTTAAATAACACTAGAAATTTATATCAAGAACATCTCTTAAAACTCATCAATTACATAGAATTTAAACAACTTGCTCCTGAATGACATTTGGGTAAACAATGAAATAAAGGCAGAAATTTAAAAATTATTTGAAATAAATGAAAATGGAGACAGAAGACATAAAAATTTCTGTGAATCAGCAAAGTATTGTTGAAAGCAAAGTTTAAAATGTCATTAAAGGCCTGCCTCAGAAAGTTACAAAGATCTCAAATTAACAATCTACCACCACACTTACAGGAACTAGAAAAACCAAAATTGGCCAGAAGCCCCTCTCCAAAACAAACCTGTCTTGGACTGTTGAGCCACTTTTCATGTTTATTTTCTCTTTCTTTAACTATTACATTTGGTGCCAAAACCTGGGATGAGTGTTGGGATAGAGGCTCTCTTGCAACCTAGGAAGTACAAGGCAGTGGCAACTTATCAAACTGGATCCTCAGAGTCTCTGGCAACCAAAGTTGTCTTGTCTCTCACTTCACTTTTTTAGTGATTTGTGTAAGGAGGGCAACTAACCTGAAGGGGACTGAAACTCAAGCTGGGGCTAATCCCCAATGGGTGCTCAAAACCCTTAGGTCTCAGGAATCCATCTGCGACTTTCCACAATAGGTACTTCACTCTGACCTCTCCTCCCTCATCCTCTCTTCTCTCACACACTCTCTTTTGCTTTCTTTCTCTCTCTTCCTTGTGCAGCTACAGTCCAAGAAGCCCTTTGCCAATTCCAACAGGAACATCTCACATCAGACACTAATCCAGCCAACTGATAAGATCTGCCCTTCCCTGGCTTTCCAGTGGTACCCAGAAAAGTCAGGTCTACTGTCCTGGTCCTCAGAGAAACAGTGAGACTAAATGAGAAGAAACGTTGGGGATGGTCAGTTTCTTCTCAGTTTGACTATCCTCTTTATAAACAGCATTCCAGGTCTCTGTCTTTTGTCTGGGGATGCCTAGAACAAAAACAGATGCCCTCAGTCTCTTCTCACTACTCCACATGGGAGCCAAACAATCCTATATTCCTACATCCTCCCCACTAGGCTGTCTCCTTCACAACCTCACCAAGCTTGGATTATGGGAAGCATAAAGTCAGTTTTTTTTTTTTTTTTATTGCAACACAGCCTGGCCCCAATACAAATTAGATGACAGCTGATGGCCCCAAAAATGGCACCTTTGACTTTCAAATTCTCAGGGAGCTTGTCAACTTTATAACCAGGAATGGCAAATGGCAAGAGGTTCTCTATATTCAGGTTTACTTCTACCTTAGATCCTAACCCTCCCCATGTCAAGTTTGCACCCCACATAAAATCTTTCTTCTTAATGAAAACCCTCCCCAGGTCTCTCCTTCCTCTGAAACTCCTTCCTTCAAAAAACTCATCCCTCTGAAACCCCTTTTGACCCTGCAGATAAACCCCCTCTATAATCTCACCCCCCACCCCCCGCATCCACTCCTCACCTGTCTAATCACTCAGGCCTGGTGGCCCTTTCTGCCCCCCATTCTTCATCCCCAAACCCCACTCCTCCTCCTTCTCCACTTGTTACCCATTCAAAAACTGCTCCAACCAAACAAACCACCTCTGCCATTCTCCCTCTCCATGAAGTGGCTTGTGCTGAAGGCACTGCTTGTGTTCATGGTGTTCGTGTCCTGTTCTCCATGTCTGATTTGTCACAGGTTGAACAGCGTCTGGAATCTTTCTCTGAAAATCTTTCTCATTATTGCAGGGAATTCCTGCACATAACCCAATCCTTGAATTTTACCTGGAATAATATTTATATAATTCTAATCTCCACCCTCACCCCTGATAAAAAGGAGTGCTCTGCTTAATTAAAATGGATATATAAGCTATGAGTGTATTCAAAAGGCCTTTAATGTTTTTTCTCTTCATAAATCTTGTTTTGCTGGATAAGTTTTTTCCCAGTCAACTGAATTACGTTCCTTCATTCTGTCTTACCACTCTTGGTGCAGGTATGAAAAACCCTAAAACAACTTCTGATGACCTGGGACTCTTTGGGAAAACAGAAAAGAAGCCGCAAATCTCATTTTTAGAAAAATATCTGTTTTCTTTATGAAACCCCTGAAATTAGAGGTGAGTAAGTACCTCTCAAAATCTGTCTTTGTCTCCAGCTGTGCTTGTTTATTAGGCCTTGCAAATTGTTCACCTAGCCCTGTTCTTAAAGGGCCTCACCTGAAGGCCAATAATCCAATTGGGAAATTAGCAAATAAAAATCTTATAACTACTGGATCTTCTTCTTGTTGTTTGTGTGACTATATATGTGTTATGTGTGCAGTATCTATTAAAAAGCTCTAATTAATTTGC
Source organism: Alouatta palliata (assembly GCA_004027835.1). NCBI lineage: Eukaryota > Metazoa > Chordata > Mammalia > Primates > Atelidae > Alouatta > Alouatta palliata. The sequence goes on along the minus strand of PVKV010042873.1, from coordinate 7,531 downwards.
CAAAGAAAAATAAGCACTTAAATATTTTTAGGGGAAAAGTAAAAACTGTGGAACCTTTCAGTTCACGTGACTTTAATCTTTAAAACTTACTGGCACAGTAAGATTAGAAATGTCTTAAGTCTTGCCAGCATACATTTTGGTTTGCATTTATTGATCAAGAAATTTCATACTTATTTCTGCCAACTATTATAATGTGTCAAAATTTGGCATAGGGGCTACAAAACTGTAACTCAGCCCAAACAGAATAATCTTTGCTTGTGTAATTTTTTAATAAATGAAACATTAATATTGGTTTAATAAAGATAGTTACATCTTGAATTATTTAGTGAAATACTCTAACTTCTAATCTTGTGGCCTTAGGCAGTGTAGTTCACAGAGAGGAAGGAAGTTTGTTTTGCGAAAGGACTTTTCATTCTTTGATAGTAAAGAAAATATGATTTATATAGAAATAATTTTATATGGTAAATTATTGTTCTAAAGTAAAGTAACTGGTTGTTTAAAGAGAGGGATGTTTACAAAAAGAAAGTTGAGGCATATCAGAGATTGTCTGTGAAAGTCGTGCTGCTCTCAAATGGAAATGAAGATTGTAGTCTTCTGTATTAAATTGAAAAGAATATCAACAATTCAGCAAATGCATGCCACCAATAGCCCATTGAATAGCAACTCTGATAATAAACTGAATAAACTCTCATATAAACTCATAAGACAATCTCAAAAAACAGAACCAACTAGGAGTATGCCTAGTGTCATATGAACCCTCCTGAATCCTATTTACAGTTTACCCTCAGGATACATAAAAGTGGAAAGAACATGATATGTGTAGACTTCAGCCTTCCTGTAGCCAGGCAATAAAAATAAACCAATTTAAAGTAAAATTAGAAAAGTCTAGACTTTGTCTATATAGTATTACTCAAAGTGTAGTCCATGAAATGTCTGTCACTGCCCTACTGTGAGAAAGGTACAAAAATTCAGAGGAAGTACTTTGGTAGAAACTTGACATTATGGAGATATCCAAAGTCTTTGTCAGTGGACTCATCTCATTTAGTAAATTATAGACCCATCCAATTGATGTTGAATATGACTAGTTTATCACATGGGAAGTCATGCACAAAAGTACCAGGTATTAGCTCACAACGAATTACAAACAAAAAGTAAAAAAGACATACTCTTCTCTAACACAACTAGTTTGATAAGCGTTGGCCTTCCTAAATCTAATGAAGTTAGAGTATTTATAATGAAAAATACTTTTAATAGCTTTGCAAGTATGCAATTCTCTCTAGAAAAGAGTAATATATTCAACAGAGATATGGAGCACCAAACATTGGGCAGGATATGCAATGGTGGAAAATAAGTAGTAGAAAGCATGTATCCCTTATATTAAAATACACATGTCTATGTAATGTAAATAAGTTAGAAGCCAAATCATAAAAATACCAAATGACATTACAGGATACATTATAGAGCTAAATAAATGAGAATCAAAATAGCGTTTTTACACAGTAATTTGTATGCCACAAGGAAAAGATTGATAAGACAGAAAATTAACTTGCTAATAGGAAAAACTAGATACAAAAATGAATACAGAGGAAAAGGGCAAACATAACTAAGAAATTATAGAGCAGTTACAGGAGTAGAAGATGGAGATTATCGAATAAAAACAATAAGGTGTTCTGAAAGTAGAAAATTCAACAGGAGAAATAGTTTATTCAGATATTTAATAGAGAAAATGTTCTTTGTAATAAGACAGCCAATTTTGTAAAAAGAAGGAAAAAACACTGAAAACAATTGATTACAGAACAATAAAAACAAAGATCTTTCCTGATTGTATCATTAAAATTTATAGGTCAAGAAATAATTTTTCAAGCATGCACACAGATGATAACTAACTGATAGTTTGCTTTGCTCAGGCAACATTAATTTAAGAAGCCAAAAAAATTCCTTTATATCTCAGGGAAATTTTGTTCCAAGATTACACTATGACAAAGTCTTCTATCAGAATAACAGTGATTGAAGTGTCCAAAAGATATTCTTGAGGTTCTCATGGTGACTGGGAAAAAGACTTGATTATGCAATCCAGCCAATTAAAAAGGACCAAGTTAAATAACTCAGCAAGACTACACCATCTTACAGAGAGTGAGAGTAAACATTCAATCTAGTTAGATAGAATCAACATAGCTCTTCATTAATGATCATCTTGCTGATGATGGAGTGCACAGTGGGCAGATCCAGCTCAAACATGTCTGACAGCGTCTCCATGCTGATGGAGTCGTAGACACTGCTGTAGGTGAAGAGGTAGGTCCTCAGTGACTCTTCCTGGATCTTCCTAATCAGCATGGTGCGGACTTTGTCAGCCTCGGGGAAAAGGTCCCACACTTTTCCATTCATCTTCTCATTGATGATGAAACTGTGGCAGGTTTTCCAGTCACCCATCTTCATGGCCTTAGATAAGTCAACAATTTGGAGGACATTACAATATAAATATTTTAATTAAAATTTAACCACATACTAAAATTAACTATTATATAAAGTAAGAAAATTATATAGTTTAAAATTGGGGAGTATAAGAATGTGATAGAATGCTAATTTCTTTATGTTTTACATCATTAAGATATTATTTAAAGTTCACATATGCACTTGTAATTATTTGTCCAATTTAAAACTTTTCATTACCTTAGTACACAGTTTCTCAACCTTAGCACTACTAACATTATGGACCAGGTAATTCTTTGGGTGACTGTCCTGTTCATTGTAGAATGTTTAGCAGTATCTCTGGCCTCTACCCACTAGATTATAGTAGTATCTTCCATCCCATCCATGGTGTGACAAATAAAAAGTCTCTAGATGTTTTCAAATGTACCCTGGGAGTCAAATCTTCCCTTCCTTAAGAACCACTACCTTGGGAGTATTATTTAAGAACCTTTTCTTGTGATTGAAAAAATATATATTATCTGAAAACACAGCAATTCTTTTATTTCACTTTTGCAAACATTTAAATACAGTTAGATGTAATATTTTTTCTATTGATTTATTATATTTTCTTTTGCTCTCCTTATACAATTTAGTATCAATAATTAACAAAATTGTTAATGGGGAGATAATTGTATTCAGAATCTTCACTATTATGTTTTCTGAAGCTAAATAAATTTAATAATATTTTTGATGACAAAGAAAGAAGAAAATGTGATTATGCTTAGTTACCTAAATCTCATTACTTTAATAAGGAATAAAAAGGGTATTTACAATTTCCTCACTAATTTTTTTTATTGCATTTTAGGTTTTGGGGTACATGTGAATAACATTTAAGATTGTTGCATAGGTACACACATGGCAGTGTGGTTTGCTGCCTTCCTCCCCATCACCTATAATTTTTAAGTAGTTGATTATGTATCACATAGCTGAGATTAAAATTCATGTAAGACAAGATAGTAATACTTCATATCTTATCAGTTGGTTCAAGTAACTAATATAATTTAATAAATTTACCTTAGAATGGGCAACCTGCATTGGTCTGAGGTTTACTGATGTAGTTTCAAAATATTTATCAGTGATTACCATTCCTAGGTAATTTAGCTGCTGCTGCTTGATAGACTACAGTTTCTACGAGGTCAGGAATTGTTCAGATTTTGCTCACTACCCTTACCAAAGGGCCAATACCACTCCTAGTACATAAGAAATGCTTAATAAATATGTAAATGTGGAAGCAAACATCCAACTGAGCTTGAATATTTCATTTTTTAACTCTGATTATTCATTCAATTTCAAGTTCCCTATTTACAGCAATGCATTACTAATAAATTTCTCACAATTTGGGGAAGCATCAAATTATTGAGAACAGTCTTGATTAGGTGATTTCCTTTAGTTTTCTGTTCTAAAGAAGCACACATATGCTTAAACCTTGTGATTCTGATTTCAAGTACTGGGAATTCATCCAAATATAAAATACATATTAAGCTGAACCTATAGAAGGATAAATAAATATTTCTATTAAAAATTTATAAGACACTTTTGACACTTTCTGTTTCCCTCCTTCCTCCACTCTCTTACTCTCTGAAACACATGGAATTGTGCTAACATGTGGGAAACCCACTGTCTCTGCAAAGTAGAAATCCATGTTTAATTAGTCCAGTTTCAAATAAACAATGTTTTTCATTTGTAATGCGAGGTTGCAAACTCTTTGAAGGATGAGGCTCAGCAATAGTGTAGGATAGAGTTCCTCTTGTGAGTTTTGGGTTAGGTTTACAATATTCTTTTAATATGGTTTTGCTTTAGAATCATTTCAGACATTACAGTTGATCATGTTTATGAGTACTCAGGGACATCTAAGTATGCAAATTATTTAGCTGACACATATACAGACTAATGAAATTTTACTAAATATAGAGCCATCATTATAAGGAACTGCTTTATAATATTTTAGTATGCATATCCATAACATATATTTTATGCTTTCCATTAATTATATTTTATTAATTATAAGAAGCTTAACTGTTTTATAAGGTAACTTTTGAAAAGTAAGGCTTTTTGACTATTTCGTGCAATAAACCAAAATGTTTCTTTTATAGTCATTATTTCTACTTTTATAATTACAGTTTTATCCATATATTTATTAACATTTTTCTTGTTACTTACAAAGTATAAGGTACTTTCTTGTTCTAAAAACGCTGATTATATTTACTACATTTATTTATTTTTATTTATTTATTTTTTTGGGATGAAGTCTTGCTCTTTTGCCCAGGCTGGAGTGCAATGGCATTATACGGGCTGACTGCAACCTCTACCTCCTGAATTCAAGCAATTCTCCTGCCTCAGCCTCCCAAGTAGCTGGGATTACAGGCGCCCACCACCATGCTTAGATAATTTTTGTATTTTAAGTAGAGGCAGAGTTTCACCATATTTGTCAGGCTGGTCTTGAACTCCTAACCTCAAGTGATCCACCTGCTTCGCCCTCCCAAAGTTCTGGGATTACAGGCTTGAGCAAACTTGCCCAGCCATTTAGTACATTTGGATAAATACATATAAAAAAATGTAAAAGAGTGTGACATGTAATTTTAAACTATTTTTATATTAAAATAATGCTTTTCTACTGCAAGTGAAAATTCAGATGCAATGATTGGTTGGATCAAAGATTAGAAAAACATCTTCATTCTAATTAGAGGATTAAGGAAATGTTCAGCCCAATTCTTGGTTACTTTGTATGTTCATTGATTTGCCTCAGGGTAGAACCCAAGAAACATTCAAGATGGCATTGGCAAAGATTCTGTAATCTTTAAGTGATATATTCCATTGAAAACCTTTTATTAATTTGTTTTAGATATTTCAAGAACTATCTTTGAATCTAGTGACAGTAATGCTTCAATAAAGCTTATTACCCAATGTAAGTATTGCATTGCCATATCTTGTGATAGCTTATCATAGTTAATAATTTTACATTGTTTCCCTTCCCTACCATACCTTTTAATGCCATTGACATTAAAATTGTTGTGAAACTTGATACAATTAAGGTAAAATAACCTCACTTTTAAGACTGGTAATATAGTACAATTACATTTCCTCTCTTGCAGAAATTTTTCTGTTTCCTAGAATTAAAAATTACTTAACTGATTTTTTAATTTGTTTAGTTTGTTATGTATCTAGCTCTCTCTTATTCAAAAGTATAAACAGAACTGCCGCATATATATAAATAATGTTTCCAAGTGGAAAATTTTCCAAATTTGTTCTCAATTATATATATTTTTTTTTCTTGAAAATGTTTTATCTTAGTCCTCTGCTAAAATCTAGATGTATTGCTCTTTAGGCAAAGCATACAGCTGTTAACCAGGAATTTCCCATCGGTCTTCTCCTCAACTGAAGTTCCTGGTTCCTAAATCTTATGTTGTAATCTTTCTTGTTTGCTGAAGCATATATTATAGTTAATTCTAAGAACATAAGACCGAAAGGTAAGTTGGTCTAGTTGTAAAAGCCTGAAAGTATCTTTACTACCTCTGTACAATTGATGGGTGGTTTAACTTTGTATATAAAGCAAGGAAAGTATATTCTAGGACAACCAATTTGCTTCAGCATTTCGAGCACTTTGTTTAAATTTATTGTTACCTTCTAGTACTATTGAGAAGAATGGTGATATTTTGGATTCAAATCATGTATGCATGAGCTCCAAATATCAGTATCTCAAGACCATTGCTCTGGAATGACTCATTGCTTCAAGAATGATCCTCAAATAGTTTACCTGTGTGTTAAAATTGTGATTCATGGATTTGTGAAGATGAGACAGCAGATGTAACTTAACAGTTAGCATAGAATTTTGATATTATCTTTGTTTCCTTTCTTTTTTTTTTTTTTTTACCTCTGCCTAGTAACCTTAGTTTTCTATCTTTAACTTCATGAAGGACAGACATTGATTGTCCTTTGGTAATCTCTTCTACAGATGGATGAAAATTAGGTGCAGACTATGAAAAATGAAGGAATGGAGCCTCTGTCTCTTGGCAATTAGCTGATAAAGTTGAATTAATGCATAACAATCTCTCAATTGTAAGATTTTTTCACAAAATTTTTCCTAAAAATGAAATTTAGTCTAATGCTTTATTTCAATTTAGAATACTTCATCAAAATAAATTTACAGCATAATGTTGAGATTTCATAGTGTTCTGGCATCATTTTGAGAAATGATGTCTTCTCAACTGATATAGAGAAGAAGATAATGTAAACACAAGGGATGCTTTTTTTTTTTTGGTGGAAAAAATCTATATACCCCACAATATAAAAAGGGTTCATTAAAACTTGGCATCTTCTTTAGATGGAAATGAATGTTTCTGAGTTAAGGAAAACATTATCTTTCTTTTTGTCAGTCCTTGTTTGTTTGCATACTGGATAATTATGTAGCAATATGAAGAACAAACTAAAAAGAAATATGCCGATTTGTTGAGAGGACCGATCCAAGATGGCCGATTAGGAGCAGCTGAGGATTGCAGCTCCCAGTGAAAGCGTGGAGGGTGAGTGGACGCCACATTCCCAGATGGATTTTTATTGCCCACTGACCAGGAGATTCCCAGGGGGAGGAGCCCCATGGGTCGCCAGCGCACCTGGTTTGGCAGGCGCGGCTGTTTTCGCCGGCTCGGCTGTTTTCGCCTGCGTGGCCGTTTTGGAGCGGCGCCCCGGCGCAGCAGTTCCCAATACAAAATACGTGGGTCCAGGTGCTGTTTTAGCTGGCAATTAGAACTCCGGGAAGGCAGAGCCGCCCATTCATTTGATTAAAAAAAGGGGACTGAAACAGACAGCCAGGCCAGGAGATTTCCCAGGCAAAAAAATGCCAGCACCTGCGGTTTCAGCCGGCGCAGGGGGTCACCGCACGGGAAATCATACAGATCCCGGCGCCTTTTCAACAGGTGGCTGGAACACCTGGGAGACAGTCGATCATTCAACTAAAAAAGACGCTCTGAGGCAGGGAGCCAGGTGATCAGGCTCGGCTGGTCCCACCCCCACAAAAAAACAGCCATTGGAAACTCTCTGGATCGAGAGTTTCACAGCAAGCACAGCT
>PVKV010042872.1:0-10433 GCA_004027835.1 Alouatta palliata | reverse complement strand
TTGAATCTGTAAATTACTTTGGGCAGTATGGCCATTTTCACGATATTGATTCTTCCTAGCCATGAACATGGAATGTTTCTCCATCTGTGTGTGTCCTCTCTTATTTCATTGAGCAGCGGTTTGTAGTTCTCCTTGAAGAGGTCCTTTACATTCCTTGTTAGTTGTATTCCTAGGTATTTTATTCTCTTTGTAGCAATTGTGAATGGCAGTTGGTTCTTGATTTGGCCCACCTACTCTTCTTAATTAGCAGTTGACTGGCATCACCTTCAAAGGGCTTTTGTAAGTTTCTCAAATGCATTGCCTCTCACTGGAAATCTTGCCAAGAACTGAATTCAGGAGGGAGTGAATTTGGGGCCTTTACTTGGGAGAGGTCCCTTCTTTCTGCCTGCCTCAATTTGTCTTCCTTTTCCTTTAATATTGTATTTTTATTATCTAGGGCAAAATATTATATTACATTACAGCTTATAATGGCGACCCCTGAAGAAAGCAGCAACCCCCATGAGAGAGCGACACCCCAGCTGCCAGCACAGCTGCAGGAGCGTGAGTCTCGGGTGGCCCGGAGACGCCTGTCCCAAGCCCGCCACCGAGCCACCCTGGCGGCACTCTTTGACAGTCTCAGGAAGACAGTGTACTCTCAGTCTGATCTCACAGCCTCAAAGGTATGGGGACCTGGATAAGGAGAGGGGACATTTCTACATGTGGAGGGATTGTGCTGCAAGGCAGGGACTGGCTTGGAGCTGCCACTTCTGCTGGGGTTGCGACAGATGCCCTAGACAGGGCAATTTATAAACAACAGAAGCTTATGGCTCCCAGTTCTGGAGCCTGTGAAGTCCAAGACAGAGGTGCCATCAGATTGGGTGTCTGGTGAGGGCATGCTGTCTGGTGCATAGACAGGGCTGTCTTGCTGTGTCCTCATGTGGTGGAAAGACAGAATCCCTCAGGACTCTTTTAGAAGGGGACCAATCACCTTAATCACCTCCCAAAAGGCCCCACCTCTTAATACTATCATATTGGGGATTGGGCCTCAGCATACTAAATTTTGGGGGACACACACATTCAGACCACAGCAGCTGGAGAAGCATTTTTCCACCCTACTAACAAGCCCAAGTTTCTGGAAGTCACTCAGCCCCTGGTTCCAAGTCCTTGCTGACCTAATAGCATCAACATGAGCCCTGGGCCTGGGGAGTGCTGAAGGAGCTTGCAGCCCTCTGTATTGTCATGCAGCTGCGGTTCCCTTCCCCTTTGCTTTGGGCTGGCAGTACACTGTGATTCCAGCTTCCCTCAAGTCTCCTTTTAAGTCACCCACCAGAATCCTTGGAATCTAGAATGTCAAATCTCAGGCTGTTCTGCCCCCAGCTGCTTTGGGGTCCCCTCCCATGCCCACCCCACACTCTGGCCACATCTCGCTGCAGCGGTTCCCTGACCCCAGGCTACCTCTCACTGCCTCTGAGTCTCTGCTCATGCAGTTAGCTCTGCCTTTGGGATTCTGTGCACACTTCAAAGCTGGGCTTGGCTCACTCTGCTCAGCTGCCCTGCTCCATGGAATCTTCTGGACCCCTCTAGTTGAATTAGTCCCTGCTCCTTGTACATTTCCACAGCCCTTTGCTTCTACCCCTTGTTAGTACCTACTTAGTTCTATCTTGTGTTATGAGGGGTTGTTTCCGTGCTTGTCTTCCCTGTCAGAGCAGGGACTCTGTATCCCTGGGACTTAGCACACAGTTTTGCCCTTGTACATGCCCAAGGGATGTATGCAGCCCCTGACAGATGTAGGTGGTTGGCCTAATGAACATTTAGCATTGCTCGTTTTTGAATAATCTTGCTGTTACCATTTTGACTTTAATAATGTTACATACAGGAAGAAAGGAGGGAAGAAGGAAGGAAGACAGAGAAGGAGGGAAAGAGGAAGGAAGGAAGGAAGGAAAGAAGGAAGGGAGGGAGGAAGGAAGGGAGGAAGGAAGGAAGGAAGAAAGGGTGGGAAGGAAGAGAGGGAAGGAGGGAGGAATGGAGGGAGAAAGGGAAATGGAGGGGAGGGAGGGGAGGGGGCGAGGAGGGGAGGGAAGGGAGGAAGGGAGGGAATTAAGGGAGTGAGGGAGAGAAGAAGGGAAAGGGAAATTTGGAGTTGAGGTTGACAGCATTTGGTAAGTTTTTAGATCATCTGGAGTATATGCACTTAGCAAATAAAAATAGTGGGAGATTAGGACATTTAATATAAAGTAGCACCTTGCACAATGTTACAACTGAGCTGAAATCTAGCTCTGTGCCTTGTGCAAGCCTGGGGCTTATGTTCATGCAGACCGTGTCTCTTCCATCACTCCTTATTCCACCTTCAAGCTGCCTCTGCAGTTGTCTGCCTTTCTACAGCACTAGCAACTTGCTGAACAAAGCTTAACTCTTTCCAAATACTTTGGCATTTCGGTGAGAACCCATTTCTAGGCTACAAACAAAACCTCCTGTCTTCTGTGCATCAGAACAAACTTCCTATTCTTTTTACTGACAAAGTTAAGGGATGTAACTGTGCATCTGACGGAGTGTGGCCTCAGCCCTGGGAAGGAATCCCTGGGTCCACAAAACCAGTCTCTGCAGTAAGAGGCTGACTAGCATTGTCTCTGTCTCTCCTCAGTGGCAGGTTCTGAATAAGGCAAAGAGTTGTATTCCGGAACTGGAGCAAACCCTGGATAATCTGCTGAAGCTCAAAGGTAATGGATTCCTACTTGCCAACCCCATCTCCCTCCCTGGAGAAAACTGGTCCAGTTTTTCTATTGAAAACAGAGATTGGGTTACAATGAATCAACGAATATTTATTGAGGGCCTCCTGTGTGCTGGGCACTGTGCTTGGACCAATGTTGAGGGTCCCTCTCCTTAGGGAGCCTGCAGTCCAGCAGGACCAGCCGGAGTCACCAGGCCAGGTGACTTTTATGAGTTCCCTACTGGGGTACTGCTGAAGGCACCTGATCTCATCTTCGGAGGCCAGAGGAAAAGTGGGCTTGTGCTTGTCCAAGGCTCTCCCCTCATACCTAGAAGGAGAAACTGAGCTCTGGTCTCCCTAATGTTGACCCTGGAGAGCTCAGGGTCCCACCCATGGCCCACTTGGGCCAGAAGGGTGGGAAAGACTCAACAGAGGACTGACTTTTTCTTTTCTGTTCCTGGCCTTGAACTCCCCAATAGCATCCTTCAACCTGGAGGATGGGCATGCAAGCAGCTTAGAAGAGATCAAGAAAGAATATGCCAGAATGTATTCCGGAAATGACAGGTAAGACATCGCAAGCCCCAGGAAGCTGGGGACCTGCTGTGTTCTGACACCCATCAGTGCTGTCTGGTAGCAACTCACCCTTCCCCTCCAGCCTGCAGGACCATCGGATCTGCTGCTCATTATTCAAAACAGGCATATACTGGAGACCATTCCTTTCTCTTTTGTTCTAGTAACATACATTCAATTTTTTCCCAGTTATAAAAATGATCCATGATTATTGCAGAAGATGCAGAAAATACGCAAAAGCCTGAAAATATATATTGTCTCAGAACTTAAAGAAAATCAACTTAATTTTCAAGAAAATCCATCAAGTTTTTTTTAATGTTGCCCATTATTGTTTAGAGAAATAAGGCTATAGTGTTTATATTATATTAAAGCTTTTTCTATATGTATTTTTTAAAGCCACAACTAATGGCTTTCTTGGAGGATACATATGAAAATAAGGAAAATATAAATCTCAGTCTATATTACAAGCCTCCTGGGAACCTAAGAGAAGCTAAATTAGACTTTAGCAAGGAAAAGAAAACATGGTACATCCAGGTGTCACAAATGCTGAAAGGGGAACATTATTAATATGTCACATTCACACTTTGAAGGAGAGACTGATTTGAGAAATGTACTTTCATGATCTCATGGTTGTTTTTGTTTTGTTTTTTTGAGACAGAGTCTTGCTCTGTTGCCCAGCCTGGAGTCCAGTGGCATGATCTCAGCTCACTGCAACCTCCACCTCCCAGGTTCAAGGGATTCTCTTGCCTCAGCCTCCTGAGTAGCTGGGATTACAGGCACCCACCACCACGCCTGGCTAGTTTTTGTATTTTTAGTAGAGGTGGGGTTTCACCATGTTGGCCCAACTGGTCTCAAACTCCTGACCTCAAGTGATCTACCCGCCTCAGCCTCCCAAAGTGCTGGGATTACAGGCGTGAGCCATTGTACCTGGCTGAGCTTGCTTTTTTAACTTAACATGGTACCTTGGGGATTATTCCTATAAGTATGAAGAGATCCTGGGTGCAAGGTCTTACTTTTCCAAATTGTATCCTATCGTTTCATTCTCTTCAAGGTGTCTTTTGAAGAGCAGAATTTGCAGATTTTGATGAGTCCAGTCTATCCTTTTTTAAATAGATTGAGCTTTTGATTTAAACCTAAGTATGTCATTTTTTTGGTGATACTGTAAATGATGCTTTCTAAAATTTCAATTTCCATTTGTTCATTGCTATTATGCAGCAATATTATTGATTTTTATATTCTGACATTGTCTCCTGCAACCTTGCTAAATTCCCTTCTTGTTTCCAATGAGTTGTGTGTAGATTGAGATTTTTCTACACAGATAATCATACTGTCTACAAATAAAGACAGATTTGTTTTTTATGCTCCAATCTATATTCCTTTGATTTCTTTTGCTTGCCTTATGGTACTGGCTAGAACCTCCAGAACAATTTTGAATAGAAGCAGTAAGAGTGGACAGCCTCATCTCTTTCCTGATGGAGAGGGGAAACTATCTTTTGCCATCAAGGACAATGTTAGTAGTAGGTTTTTTGGAGATATCCTTTATCAGGTTAACAAAGCTGCTTTTCATTCCTAGTTTGCTGAGAGTTTTTATCATGCATGGATGTTGATTTTGTTAGATGCTTTTTCTGCATCTATTGAGGTTTTTCTTCTGGAGTCTGTTGATACAGTGAATTGCAGTGATTGATTTTCAAATGTTGAACCAGTTATCTTGCATTCCTAGGATAAAGCTCATTTGGTCATGATGTGTACACCTACACACACACACACACATACATGTATACTTGCTAAAGTTGCTAAGAATTTCTTGTCCATGTCCATGAGGGATACGAGGCTATAGTTGTCTTGTTTCTGTTTTCTCTCCCAGCCTGCTCTCAAACACTTTTCCTCAGAATGGTTCCTCCCCTTGGTACCCAATTGAGGCAGTCAGGAAGGATGCTGAGGAGGAGGAAGATGAGGAAGAGGAATACCAAGAAGAAGAGGAGGAAGAAGAAAAGGAGGGAGAGGAGGAGGAGGAGGAGGAGGAGGAGGAAGAGGAGGAGGAGGAAGAGGAAGAGGAAGAGGAAGAGGAGAAAAAAGTGCTCTTATACTCTCCAGGCACTTTATCGCCTGACCTCATGGAATTTGAACGGTGTGAACTGGGTGGGGTGGCTTTGTGCACCCATGGAGCTCCCTTCCATGGGGAAGGGGACAGAGGCTCTGGCTGGGGTATGCTGCAGCTGCGCACCACAGCCGGAGTGCATGGTTCAGACCAGGCCCTGAATCACCTACTCTCCAGGATTTTCATATGGGAGGGGCTCAGAGACAGGACTCGCAGAGAGGCTAGAGAAATAGTCTCCAAGCTACATTATTATAGCTTATCATACAGTGTTTTTACTTAGACTGGGTGTTTATTTGGGGTGCCTTGTGGGGGGCACAGCTGATGGTGATTATGAGGGCTAATCCCTCTCTCCCCCAAAACACATATCCCATAAGTCCGCACTGGTCTTATAGTAGGAAAGATGGCGAATGGCTGGCTCAGATGCCCCTTGCCACTGCCTCCTCAAGGCTCCTCAGCAGCCATGTTGGCATCCAGAAGAGTTGGCTTAATAGCAGGAGGCTCTCTCCGCAGTCCAGCCTGACTTACGGGCTGAAGGTTAAAGCTGGAGTCCTATCATACTGGCACATTCATGGGCTCAGAATGTTAAAGAATATTCCCTTAGGATGAGAGCTGAGGCAGCTACTCCTCGTATCTTCTCTATGACACAGAGGGCTTCATGGGGCAGGGACTGGGAGAACTTGGGGAGGGGCCGCAAAGCCCAAGGCTATGTCCTTCATGGTCCTCAAGAAGGCTGCTGCTCTCCAAGGGCTAGGGGCGTGCAGAGTCAGAGAAGGCTAAGCCCCGGGTCAGTCGAGGTGCCTTGGCCCGGCCTGTGTGCTGGGATCCACGCCATGAACCAAATCCCCAGGAGACGGAGCTTCAGACGGTTCGAGAGGTAGCTTCAGGGGTGCGAGACGGCGCCGCTTCTGTTGCAGGTATCTCAACTTTTACAAACAGACGATGGACCTTCTGACTGGCAGCGGGATCGTCTCCCTGCAGGAGGTGGCGCTGCCCATCGTCTCCGCGGCCATCTCCCACCTGTGGCAGAACCTCTCGGAGGAGAAGAAGGCCAGCCTCTGGCAGGCCTGGGCGCAGAAGCACGGTGACCCCGCGAGCCTGGCGGGGGCCTGCCGGGAGGCGGCCTGTGCTGAGGGCAGCGTGAAGGACAGCGGCGTGGACAGCCAGGGGGCCAGCTGTTCGCTGGTCTCCACACCCGAGGAGGTGAGCAGGCCCGCCGGCGTGGCGTGGATGGGGCGCAGGAACCACCCTCGCCCTCGCCCGGGGAGGCCAGGCCTTTGCATTTCGCAGGTGGGAGGTGCAGTTTGCCTTCTGGCTCCCAAGGTAGGTTTCTGATTTTCCCAATAATCGCCGGAGCCACGGAACAGCATTTCTTTGTCTGTGGTTAGTTTCCTGGCCTTGCCCTGGGATGGCAGAAGAGAAGGCGTCGGAAGTTGTCTCAGTTGGGATTCTTTGGACTGCTAGGGCCTGGATTATGAAACCATGAAGAAATGCACTCCTCACACCCAGGAGGTCCGAGGCAGGTGGAGGACCTCACCGTGTCTCTGTGGATACAGGCTTCCCTTGGCTCTGCTCAGCTTCTCATCTTTCCCTTCCCTCCCCACCTCCCCCGGCCCCTGTGGCTGTGGAATGGCAGCCAGAGCAATCGAACTGTCATTCTTCCTCCCTTACATCCAGTAAGACAAAGATTTCCTACGAAATCCCTTTCTTAAGGGTTAAGGAAGAACTTTGCCAGAACAGCTCCTCTCCTCTCATTGGCCAGAAGTGGCCAAATCGCCAGCCTGCTGAGCCAATGAGTGACCACAGAGAGGATCACACGTAGACCAATCAGGCCCAGCCCTTGAAAGGCGGTCGGTTCCCACCCCAAAGAGCACTGGGGCCGCGCTGTGAAGGGGAGGGCACCACAGCTGCCACTGCAAATGCATTTCTCAGGGTTCAGTCCGCTAGTCAGAACGACCGTGGCCATGGTCTGCAAAGCAGGTAGCATTTGAGGTCGCCCAGCACAGAGATAAAAGTGGGCCCACAGCTGGTCTCTGAGAATGAGGAGGGGCTCAGCTCTCTGCTCTACCACACTGCCCAGGCTGCGCTGGCTCCTCTAGCCCAGGAGCAGACGATTTGCTCTCTGCACACGCCTGTGCTTAGTGGACATTTAGCATCCGTGGTTTCCGCCTGATACATGCCACCCCTTGACCTGACTTTCCATATGCTCCTCAGTCTGCGCGCCTTTGAGAAGACGACATGCTAGTTTCCCAATGTCTCTCTGTGGTGTCTTAGAGCCAGAGAGCCTCCCATTGTCTCTGACCCTGGGGTTACAGCCCTGGAACGCCCCCATTTTTTTTGGAGGGTTCCTCAGCTATCAGGCCCAAGCCTGAAGAACAGCAGAGATGTCACCCATTCCTGTCCTTCCAGTTTGCAGGCCTAGCCAGCAGCGTGACTTGCCTAGAACACCCAGTTCCCGCGTCAGTGACTGTATCTCTCTCATCACATATTTTTTCATGTCACTCTGCCCTTTGGTCACCTGTTGATGGTCAACCCCCCGTTATCTTCCCTGATGCTTCTCAACTGAATCACCTGTGGAGTTTCTTAAAAGTCAGGTGCCTGGCCACGTACGGTGACTCACGCCTGTAATCCCAGCACTTTGGGAAGCCAAGCAAGGTGGGAGCATTACTTGACCCCAGGAGTTTGAGACCAGCCTGGGCAACATAGTGAGACTGCACCTTTACTAAATATTTTAAAGAGTAGAGAGGTGTGGTGTCGTACACCTGTAGTCCCAGCTACTCAGGAGGCTGAGGCAGGAGGATTATTTGAGCCCAGGAGGTCAAGGCTGCAGTGAGCTATGATCGTGTCACTGCACTCCAGCCCGGGCAACAGAGCAAGACTCTATCTCACTAAAAAAAGAAAAAAAAAAGGTGCCGGGCTGCTATCCCAGACACACTGGAGCAGAGCCTCTGAGTGTGGAGCCTCAGGATCTGCATTTTTAACAAGCTTCCCTGGTGGCTGGTGCAGTGGGTCCTATTGAAGGAAACTCCTGGTGCAAATGAGCAACGGTCTACCAGCTACTACATTGGTCCCTTCCCCGACCTCCACGCATTGGCCCACCAGACTGTGGCTTCTGGTCTCGTTTTCATCTGATGTTGGGTCCACCATAAGAAGATGTGCATTCTGTTCCTTGATAGCTCAAGAAGAGCCAGATGATTAGGACCTCACACCCAAGGCATGTATGAAAGGCCAGCCAAGCAGATGTGTTTACAGCCTCAAAGTGCCAAGCCCTGGAGTCTCACATGAAGAAAACGAATGGAAAACACAGTCATGGGCTGCAAGAAGATGTTTTGGGCAACAACAGACCACATAGACAATGGTGATCCCATAGATGATAATGAAGCATATATGGAAATCTGATGTGTGGCACTTGATATTTACATTGCAGATCAAGTAGGGGGAAACAATTGATATTCAGTAATGGAACTTGGATTTGGGGTTTTCCATATGCAAATTATATATAAATAAATACATGGGCCCGGCACGGTGACTCACATCTGTAATTCCAGCACCTTGGGAGGCCGAGGCAGGTGGATCACCTGAGGTCAGGAGTTTGAGACCAGCCTGGCCAACATCGTGAAACCCCATCTCTACTAAAAATACAAATATTAGCCAAGCATGGTGGCGAGCGCCTGTAATCCCAGCTACTCAGAGGGCTGAGGCAGGAGAATTGCTTGAACCTGGGAGGCAGAGGTTGCAGTGAGCTGAGATCGCGCCACTGCACTCCAGCCTGGGTGACGAGTGAAACTCCATCTCAAATAAGGAAATAAATAAATGTATACGTGCCATCTAGGTTTGCGTAAGTATATTCTGTGATATTCAGATGACAAAACTGCCTAAGGATGCATTTCTCAGAACCTATCCCTATCAGTAAGTGATTCATGACAGTATCTACCAAATGCTTGAGCAATTCTGTCAAATTTGACTGTGTTAGCATGAACACTTCCTCAGGAAGAACACATCCAAAGAGAAAACAACCAGAATCTAATGTCTCCAAATCATGGAAACAGCTTTTCTCGGTTTTTCAGGGAGGTCGATGGGCTGATATTCCTTGGGTATTAAAGGAAGCTGGCAGCAGATTCTCTCAGCTGTGCCCAGAAGCAGGGTTCTGCATGCAGCGCTGTGCCCAGATTTAGGCCAGGCCAGGGCTGGGTGCTAAGGTCGGCAGAACAGAGAACTCCCGTGCCTGAGGCAGGGACAAAGCCACAGTTACTCCTGTTGTACAGTGTAACCACTGCAGCCCCTGGTCCATCTGGAGAGGTTCTGCAGCAGAACTGCTGTGTCAGAGGCCAGCAGCAGGGTCCGGTGGGCTTGGGAGGCACTGGACTGCTCCATTTCAGTTCAGAGAGAAGCTGCCCTGTGGGTGTGGTGGCACTCTGGAAAGGCTGCAGAGCCTGGTCTGGGGTCCCCTCTCAGGCTGGCTTGGGAAGGGGATTTGCACAGGTGAGTACGATGTGTGGCCAGTGACTTTGGTGGGCTGATTGCTTAAGGAAGGAATTTCAGTCTGGGTCCCTGTTCCAGGCCTGCCAGGAAGGAACATGAAACTGATGGGCTTCAGGGCTGATGGACCCTGGATCACAGGCCTTTCTGTGGCCCCTTTCCAGATCCTCTTTGAAATGATCAAATAGATATCAAGTAGAAGGATAAAAGAAAATGTCCAGAAAACTAGGAGGTGGGGCCGAGTCCTAAGGGATTCAGTTCCAGGGAAGCAAATTGAAAGAAGACAGAAAGGGCAGACACCAATCTTTTTGGAAGAGCTGTGTGTCACAGGGAGGGGAGAAGAGAGGACAGACCCTGGCAGAACCTGCCAGTACCTGCCAACTCAGCGTCAGAGGACTTCCTCTCCTCTCCGAGGGGGGGCTGCCAGTGTAAAGGGAATGTCAGTTACAGCAAAGCATATCCAGTTAAATGTTTAATACAAAACTGTCCCATGCACTATTTGGAACATTCTTACACTAAAAATTATTCATTCTTTATCTGAAACTCAAAACATAACTAGGCATTTCCTATTTGTATTTGCTAAATCTGGCAGTCAAGTAAGTG
>PVKV010042871.1:0-10428 GCA_004027835.1 Alouatta palliata | reverse complement strand
CAATTCTCCTGCCTCAGCCTCCCGAGTAGCTGGGACTACAGGCACGTGCCACCATGCCCAGCTAATTTTTGTATTTTTAGTAGAGACGGGGTTTCACCATGTTGACCAGGATGGTCTCGATCTCTTGACCTCGTGATCCACCCGCCTCGGCCTCCCAAAGTGCTGGGATTACAGGCGTGAGCCACCGCGCCCGGCTCTCCATCTCTTTACTTTTAATCTATATGTGTCTTTGTATTTAAAGTGGGTATCTTGGCTGGGCATGGTGGCTCCCAGCACTTTAGGAGGCCGAGGTAAGTGGATCACCTGAGGTCAGGAGTTTGAGACCAGCCTAGACAACATGGTGAAACCCTGTCTCTACTAAAAATACAAAAATTAGCTGGGCATGGTAGCAGGTGCCTGTAGTCCCAGCTACTCAAGAGGCTGAGGCAACAGAATCACTTGAACCAGGGAGGTGGAGGATGCAGTGAGCTGAAAGCATGCCACTGCACTCCAGACTGGGCAACAGAGAGAGACTCTGTCTCAAAAATAAAATAAAAGGCTGGTGCAGTGGCTCAAGCCTGTAGTCCCAGCACTTTGGGAGGCTAAGATGGGCTGATCATGAGGTCAGGAGATCCAGGCCATCCTGGCTAACAGTGAAACCCTGTCTCTACTAAAAATACAAAAAATTAGCCAGGTATGGTAGTACATGTCTGCAGTCCCAGCTACTCCAGAGGCTGAAACAGGAGACTCGCTTGAACCCAGGAGGCAAATGTTGCAGTGAGCCGAGATCACACCACCACTGCCCTCCAGCCTGGGCAACAGAACAAGACTTTGTCTCAAAAATAAATAAAATAAAATAAAACAAAATGAAATAAAATATCAAGTGGGTTTCTTGTATACAGCATATAGTTGGGTCTTATTTTTTGATTCACTGTGATCAAATCTCTGTCTTGTAATTGGCATATTTAGATCATTGATGTTTACATTGATTATTGATATAGCTGGATTCATATATACCATATTTGTTACTGTTTTCTATTAATTGACCTTGTATTTTTGTCTTCCACACATTTTCTTCCTTTATAGTCTTAGGTGAGCATTTTATATGATTACATTTTCTCTTATTTTCAGCATACCAATTATACTTATTTATTATTATTATTATTATTTTTTTATTTTTATTTTTTTGAGACCGAGTTTAGCTCTTGTTACCCAGGCTGGAGTGCAATGGCACAATCTCAGCTCACTGCAACCTCTGCCTCCTGGGTTCAAGCGATTCTCCTGCCTCAGCCTCCTGAGTAGCTGAAATTACAGGTATGTGCCACCACGCCCAGCTATTTTTTTTTTTTTTTTTTTTTTAGTAGAGACAGGGTTTCACCGTGTTGGTCAGGCTGGTCTGGAACTCCCGACCTTGTTATCTGCCCACCTTGGCTTCCAAATATACTTTCTTTAAAAAACGTTTTTAGGCTGGGCGTAGTGGCTCATGCCTGTAATCCCAGTACTTTGAGGCTTAGGCAGGCAGATCTCCTGAGGTCAGGAGTTGAAGACCATGCTGGCCAACATGGCAAAATGCCATTTCTACTAAAAGTACAAAACTTAGTCAGCTGTGGTGGCAGGTGCTTGTAATTCTAGCTACTCAGGAGGCTGATGCAGGAGAATAGCTTGAACCAGGGAGGCGGAGATTGCAGTGAGCTGAGATCGCACCAATTCACTCCAGCCCGGACTACAAGAGCAAGACTCTGTCTGAAAAAAAAAAAAAAATTGTTTTAGTGATTGCCTTATAGTTTTCGATATACATATACACTAATCCCAGTCCACTTTCAAAAGACACTGTCCTGCTTCAATAATGAAATATTCCTAATTCCTCCTTCCATCCCTTGTTTCACTGTATTCATTTTGCATATATATAACTATAGTCATTGTTACTATTATTTTGAACATTCTCTTATTTGTTAGATTGATTAAGAATAAGAAGAATAGGCCAGGCGTGGTGCCTCATGCCTGTAATCCAAGCACTTTGGAGGCCAAGGCGGGTGGATCACCTGAGGTCAGAAGTTCAAGACCAGCCTGACCAACATGGTGAAACCTCATCTTAAAAAAAAAAAAAAAAAAGAATAAGAAGAATAAAAATACACATTTTCTCTTCACTTGTTTTTTCTCTATTTCTCTTTCTTTATGTGGATTTGAGTTTCTGATCTATTATTATTTTCCTTCTCTCTGAAGAATGTCTTTAAACGTTTCTTATAAATTAGGTTAACTGGCAACAAATTCCCTTAATTTTATTTAAAAAAGTCTTTGTTTCACTTTCACTTTTTAAAAAGCAGAATATAATTTTTATTTTGTTGGTATAATTAAGTACATAAATTGATTTTCTTTTCTTTTCTTTTTTTGAGACAGGGTCTTGCTCGGTCATCTAGCCTGGAGTGCAGTGGCAAGATCCTGGCTCACTGCAATCTCCGTCTCCCAGGTTCAAGCAATTCTCCTGCCTCAGCCTCCTGAGTAGCTGGGACTACAGGCATGCACCACCACACATGGCTAATTTTTGTATTTTCAGTAGAGATGGGGTATCACCATGTTGGCCAGGCTTGTCTCAAACTCCTGACAGGTGATCCACCAGCCTTGACCTCCCAAAGTGCTGGAATTACAGGTGTGAGCCACTGTTCCAGGCCACAAATTGATTTTCAAATACTAAAAAAGCTTGCATTCCTGAGATTAAACTCTATTTGGACTAGATGTATTAAACTTTATAAATATAGCCAGATTTGTTAATTTTTTATTTTTTTTGAGATGGAGCCTCACTCTGTTGCCAGACTGGAGTGCAGTGGTGCAATCTTGACTCACTGCAACCTCCACCTCCCGGGGTCAAGTGATTCTTCTGCCTCAGCCTCCCGAGTAGCTGGAACTACAGGCACATGCCACCACGCCCAGCTAGTTTTCGTATTTTTTAGTAGAGACAGAGTTTCACCAATTTGGCCAGGATGGTCTGGATCTCCCAGCCTTGTGATCCGCCTGCCTCAGCCTCCGAAGTGCTGGGGCTACAGATATGAGCCACAGCACCTGCCTGGTTCCTTCACTTTTGGAGGAAAGTTTTCAGGAGACAGAATACTAGGTTGGTGAGTTTTTTCTCCCAATATTTAAAATATTCACTTCATTCTCTTTTAGCATGCTTGGTTTCTGAGAACTCAGATGTAATGTCTTTGTTCCTCTATAGCTAAGTGTTTCCCCCATCTGCTTTCTTTTTTTAAAAAGTTAT
Organism: Alouatta palliata; assembly: GCA_004027835.1. Lineage (NCBI taxonomy): Eukaryota > Metazoa > Chordata > Mammalia > Primates > Atelidae > Alouatta > Alouatta palliata. Next base: position 7,196 of record PVKV010042871.1, on the reverse strand, counting down.
TGCTTTTCTTTTTGTTTGATTTTTTTTTTTTTTTTGCCAGAATACTGTTGGCTACCCTTCTGCTTTCATTCCAAGATTTTTTCTTTATCTTTGATTTTAGATTTTATGCAGTTTAAATATTACATGCCTGGGTGTAGGGTTTGGAGCTGTGTGTGTGTGTGTGTGTGTGTGTGTGTGTGTGTGAGAGAGAGAGAGAGAGGGAGAGAGAGAAATACACACACACACACACACACACACACAGAGAGAGAGAGAGAGAGAGAGAGAGAGAGAGAGAGAAAGAGAAAGAGATCTCTGAGTTTCCTGGATCTGTGGTTTGGTGTCTGACATTAATTTGGTGAAATTGCCAGGCACAGTGGCTCACGCCTGTAATCACAGTACTTTGGGAGGCCGAGGTGGGTTGATCACCTGAGGTCAGGAGTTCAAGACCCGCCTGGCCAACATGGTGAAACTCCATCTCTACTAAAAATACAAAAAAGTTAGCCAGGTGTGATGGCAGGCACATGTAATCCCAGCTACTTGGGAGGCTGAGACAGGAGAATCACTTGAACGCGGGAGGCAGAGGTTGCAGTGAGCAGAGATCATGCCATTGCACTTTAGCCTGGGTGACAGAGTCAGATTCCACCTCAAAAATAATAATAATAATAATAATAATAATAATTGGTGAAATTTTCAGTTATTCTCACCTCAAATATTTCTTTTGTCCTTTTTTCTCCTTCAGATATTCCCATTATACATACATACATCTTTTATAGTTGTCTCACAGTACTTGGATATTCTTTCTCATTTTTTTCAGTCTTTTATCTCTTTGCTTTTCAGTTTTGAAAGTTTCCACTAACATATCCTCAATCTCAGTGATTCTTTCCTCATCTGTGTCCCCTGTACTAATGAGCCCATTAAAGCATTCTCAAGTTCTGTTATGGTACTTTTTTTATCTCTATCATTAAAAAAAACTTTCTTAGAATTTTTTGTCTCTGTGCATATACTATCCACCTTGCATGTTATCTACTTTTTCCACCAGAGTCCCTAACATATTAATTATAGTTGTTTTAAACTTTGAGGCTGATCATCTCAACATTCCTGTCATATCTGAGTCTGGCTCTAACGCTTGCTCTTTTTCTTCAAAGTGCGTGTTTTGCCTTTAATGCCTTGTATTTTCTCATTGAAAGCTACATGTAGGCCAGGTGCGGTGGCGCACTCCTATAATCCCAGCACTTTGGGAGGCTGAGGCAGGCGGATCACCTGAAGTCAGGAGTTTGAGACCAGCCTTGCGCCAACATGGTAAAACCCCATTTCTACTAAAAATACAAAAACTAGCTGGGCATGGTGACAGGCGCCTGTAATCTCAGCTATTCAGGAGGCTGAGGCAGGAGAATTGTTTGAAACCAGGGAGGTGTAGGTTGCAGTGAGCCAAGATTGTGCCACTGCACTCCAGCCTAGGGGACAAGAGTGAGACTTGGTCTAAAAAACAAAACAAAAACAAAATGAAAGCCACATGTGGTATACTGGGGTTGGGGCTCAGAAACCGATACGACAAAATCTGGTGCTTTGACATGCCGAATTGAAGAAGCCTCAAGGTCTCTCTGACCTTCCCTCATCTACTGTGTTTGAATCCTACGTCCCTCCCAAAGCACATGATTAGGTTGTTTTCTCAAGTTTCCCTATCTGCCTAAAGTCCAGTGCTGCCAAAAAAAAACAATTACCTTTAGTCCTTTCTTTGAGTTTTCATTAACTGAATTCATATCACGGGAAGAAAGACCCAAGTCTGTCAATAAATCTAGACAGACTTTTGTCACAAACCATTGTCTGCTCTGCAGGCCCAACAGAGTTTGTCCTAGAAAAAAATTGTTTGTTTTTTTCAAGACAGGGTTTCACCAGATTGTTCAGGCTAGTCTTGAACTCCCGACCTCAGGTGATCCGCCCGCCTTGGCCTCCAAAGTGCTTGGATTACGGGCGTGAGCAACCGCGCCCGGCCTGTCCTAGAAAATTGTATGTTCTTCAAGCCCATCAAATTCCCCTAAAAATCATATCATATCCCCTAAATCATGTATACTTTCCCCTAAGAAGAAGGGTATATAGTCCTGGCTTTGACAGCACATATACTAAAGTTGGAATGATACAGAGAGATTAGCCTGGCCCCTGCCGCAGGATGAGATGCAAATTCGTAAAGCGTTCTATTTTTTTTTAATTTAAAACGTTTATGAAAATTTTTTAGGCCAGGCACGATGGCTCATGCCTATAATCCCAGCACTTTGGGAGGGCAAGGTGGGTGGATAATCTGAGGTCAGGAGTTCTGGACCAGCCTGACCAACATGGAGAAACCCGATCTCTACTAAAAATACAAAAATAAGCCAGGTATGGTGGCGCATGCCTGTAATCTCAGCTACTCGGGAGGCTGAGGCAGGAGAATTGCTTGAACTCGAGAGGCAGAGGTTGTGGTGAGCTGAGATGGGGACATTGCACTCCAGCCTGGGCAACAAAAGCGAAAACTCCGTATCAAAAAAAACAACAAAAAAATAAATTAAAAAAGAAGAAGGATAGGCTGGGCGCAGTGGCTCACACCTGTAATCCTAGCACTTTGGGTGGCTGAGGTGGGTGGATCACAAGGTCAGCCAACATGGTGAAACTCCATCTCTTCTAAAATACACACACACATTATTGTGGCCAAAAGCTTTACAGTAAAAATTAATAATAAATAAATAGAATAAAATACAGATACACACAAAAACTAGCCGAATGTTGGTGGCGCGTGCTTGTGGTCCCAGCTGCTTGGGAGACTGAGGCAGGGGAATTGCTTGAACTCGGGAGGTGGAGGTTGCAGTGAGCCGAGATCACACCACTGCACTTCAGCCTGGGCAACAGAGCGAGACTCCGTCTCAAAAAAGAAGGGTAAATAACCATCTTTACTCCATGGGGATATTGGGTAATCACTCTGTGATTCTTCCCTGTACATGGTAATAAATTTGTACGCCATTTCTCCTACTAATCTGCCTTTTTTAAGTGGATTATTATTATTATTAAGATAGAGTTTTGCTTTTGTTGCCTAGGCTGGAGTGCAATGGCGTGATTTCGGATCACTGTAACCTCCACCTCCTGGGTTCAAGTGATTCTCCTGCCTCAGCCTCCTGAGTAGCTGGGATTACAGCGATCACCACCATGCCCAGCTAATTTTTGTATTTTTAGTAGAGATGGGGTTTCACCATGTTGGTCAGTCTGGTCTCAAACTCCTGACCTCATTATCTGCCTGCCTCGGCCTCCCAAAGAGCTGGGATTAGAGATGTGAGCCACTGCACCCGGCCAGCTCTCACTCTTTTAAAGAGCCCAGGAACCCTTCTGGACTGTGAGGTTCACCAGTGCTTCTCCAGTTTTTCCTCCCCTTAGGTGGGACAGGATGGGTAGAGGGGAGTGGAGTTGGCTATTACCCTTCCCTCAGGTCAGCTAAGCTCTGATAAAGCTGCAGAAGATTGAGCTAGGGTAAAATAGTTCTTGAGAGCTGGCCTTGTTAAGAACAGAATGCTCTGGCATATTTCAAAATGGTTACTTTTCCCATCCTCATGCTGAAAGCACCTGGGGATTTTTCTCTGACATTCACCAGGAGGACAGGATAGGGATCCTGAAGATTAAAGTCACAAACATGTGGGGGCGCCCCTATGGCTGGATCTGGCTGGAATGTTTACCTTTCAGATTTGCACACACTGAGCCTCCAGCAATTCTTCAATTACAGTTTAGGTTGTCCTGCCCTGGTACCTACCAGTTCTAGAGGTTTCTGCTTGGGGCTTTCTGCTTCTCTGTCTTCAATTTTGAGGGTAGTGGTTTGCCCTGTGACCTCACTTCTCTAAGGGATCTAAGAAGAATTGTTGATTTTCCAGTTTGTTAAACTTTTTTTTTTTTTTTTTGAGACAGAGTTTCGCTCTTCTTGCCTAGGCACGATCTCGGCTCGTTGCAACCTAGGCCTCCTGGGTTCAAGCGATTCTCCTGCCTCAAGTAGCTGGGATTACAGGTGCCTGCCACCACACTCGGCTAATTTTGTATTTTTAGTAGAGACGGGGGTTTCTCCATGTTTGTCAGGCTGGTCTCGAACTCCCAACCTCAGGTGATCTGCCCACCTCCGCCTCCCAAAGTGCTGAGATTACAGGTGTGAGCCACCGTGCCCGGCTCTACTTTTTACTTATTGTTAGGACAGAGAGACAGTACCTGATCGGACACTGGACGTCTCACCACCATGTAGTGAACACTCAGGTGGAGGTAAGCAGTTTTTAGACATTATATCATTTAATCCTCACATTCACCCTGTGAAGTAATACCACTACCCCATTTTGTAGAAGTGATTCTTATGGCTGAACAAGAATTTAGTGACTCCCTCCAGCTCACATAGTTAGAAAGTAGGATTTGAACCTCAGTCTGTCTGTTAACAAAGTCAGTGTATGTCCCGCGCACCATGCCATGCCCCAGAACTAAGCAGATTTGGGATAGGGCTTCAGACCCAGAGGCAAACAAAAGCCAGAAACAGAGAGCAGCCCAGGCAAAAACGGAGGATGTGACCCAGAGCCTCTGAAAGTTCCTAGGAAGTATGTTTGACAGACCATCTCCCAGGTCTCCAGAGGTAAATGTTGAATCCCCCTTTTCCCCTTTCCAGTGGCGTCACTTGGGTGAGCAGCTTTCCCTCTCCTGGCCTCAATTTGGTAGGAGGCTCAGGGCCTGGCAAATAGTAGCTGCTCAGAAATGGAAGTTTGTCACTGTTGTTGCTAGGTAGTGTCTAATGTTGCCAGCTGGGAAGCTGTGGGTGCTAATCCCCTCCAGGTCTGGCCAGGTGAGGTCAGTAACTGGAGATGAGATCAGAGCCCTTAGAGGAAGGCACCCTAACCCAACTGGGCTGGCTGGAGAGGTGGTGGCATTGGAACCTCGGTGAAGAAGCATTCCGTTGACAGAGTTATAATGGATATGCCAGCTCTGGTTTCCCATGGGCACACCAGTTACCTCCTCTCCCTGGTTACTGACCCAGTTGGCACCCAGCACATGAGAGCTTGAAGGCACTGACAGTAGGATTAGTCCTCTGGGGGCAGGTGTGCCAGCTGGTATAAAGGAAGAAAAGCCTCCCAGCTCCTGTGCAGAGCCAGCTCTGACACTTCCTGACCAAATCCAATGCCAACTTGTGATGCCAGGAACTTCTGCTTTTTCAGAACAGAGTCACAGAGACTAGATTTACCCTCCCTTCTGAAATGTCTTAAAAGACAAAACCAAACAGATGGAGAAAAATAGCACTGAAAATGCTACCTACACATTAGGCAATAGCAAACAGTGATCAACGAGAGAAATTAGGAAATGCAGGTGAGTCCTAATGACTTGTCACCTGGGGAAAGTTCCCATGCCAAGGCTCCCCTCACTAACAAACATGTCCCGGGACCTGGGGGAAGACAAAGAGGCTAAAGTTTGTAAGGCAGAGCACTGGAGAGAGGAGAACTACAGAGAAAGAGCGCTGGAGATACTCTGAGGGTCCCCTTCAACTATTCAGTTGAGTATTAACCAAGTGGAAATGATCTGAGGCTAGGGTGAGAACCACCCAAAAAGATAAGAGGGAATAGGCCGGCGGCAGTGGCTCACGCCTGTAATCCCAGCACTTTGGGAAGTCGAGGCAGGCAGATCATCTGAGGTCAGAAGTTCGAGACCAGCCTGACCAACATGGCAAAGCCCAATCTCTAATTTCATATTATATGAAATTTCATATTATTTCATAAAATATGAAAATTAGCCAGGTGTGGTGGTGGGCACCTGTAATCCCAACTACTTGGGAGGCTAAGGCAGGAAAATTGCTTGAACCCGGGAGGCAGAGGTTGCAGTGAGCTGAGATCATGCTGTTGCAGTCAAGCCTGGGCAACAGTGCGAGACTCTGTCCCAAAAGAAAAAAAAGATGGAATACTGCTCAGAGTCTGTTCCTGATAGCCAGAGTGGATTAATTCAAGGGGGCTCAGGGTATTAGCTGAGTAGTGGGGAAAAAGTAACCCTACCTGAATATAGCTCTGGGCCCACCTAACCAAAGGACCAAACTGTTTTCAAGTAACCTAATTACTTTTCAGAACAAAACTCAAGATTATGTATACATTCATTTTCTTGTTTTTTTTCCTTTGGCCCACCACCCTGCCAGAGATCAAGATTACTTATAGAAATACAAAAATATGGGGGGTGGGGAGTTGGAGAGAGATAGCATGGGGAGAAATGCCAGATATAGATGATGGGGAGGAAGGCAGCATATCACACTGCCATGTGTGTACCTATGCAACAATCTTGCATGTTCTTCACATGTACCCCAAAACCTAAAATGCAATAAAAAATATATATATTTAAAAAAAAAGAAATACAAAAATATGTAGTACACCTCAAGGTAAAATTCACAAATGTGTATTGGATGGTAACCATCCAATCAATGGTTACCAGGGAAGCAAAGAAACAAGAAAACACTACCCATAATGGAGAGGTAATCGATCAATTGACACTGACATAGAAATGACATTGATGGTAAAATTAGTAGACAATAACATTAAAACAGTTATCAAATGTATGTCATGTGTTAAGCTAAAAGAAATATTGACTGTGTAGGAACATGAACATATTTTAAAAGACCAAAGAAAACTTTTAGAGATGGAAACTACAATGTCCAAGATGAAAACTACAGTGTATGGAAATAGTGGAAGATGAGACATTGCAGAAGAGAGCATTAGTGAACTCGAAAGCAAGTTGTAGAAACTATGGTGAGCTCGGGCAAAATGAAACACACAGAGAAAAAAGACCTTTAAAAACTCCAATATTTTAGTGAACTGCAAGACAACTTCCAACAACCAAATTGCTAGTGCAATGAAGCAAGAAAAAAGAAACAAAAAGCTAAGATTGGAAAGAAAGGCCAGGTGCGGTGGCGCATGCCTGTACTCCCAGCTACTCAGGAGGCTGAGGTGGGAGGATGGCTTGAGTCTAGGAGTTCTGGCCTGTAGCGTGCTCTGTCGATCAGGTGTCTGCACTAAGTTCGGCATCAATATGGTGACCTCCTGGGAGCGGGGGACCACCAGGTTGCCTAAGGAGGTGTGAACCAGCCCAGGCTGGAAACAGAGCAGGTCAAAACTCCCATGCTGATCAGTAGTGGGATCGCGGCCTGTGAATAGCCACTGCACTCCAGCCTGGGCAACATAGTGAGACCCCATCTCTTTAAA